>SDVU01000596.1:0-12044 GCA_016256075.1 Dictyocoela muelleri | reverse complement strand
GAATTTTTATTATTAATCATATATATGGATTTATCTTGAGATTTAAAGCTTATTTGAAATAAAAAACATACTCTATGCTCTCACCAATTAAGACTTACAAATCTGAGGGAGGGGGTGCTCTAACCCGCTGGAAAACCAAATTTTATAAGTCTCTCATCAACTGATGACAGGGTTAATCCAATAATAAAAACAATCGAACAAATAATTGTATATTTAATTGAATTTTTTTTTTGGGGAGATATAATAGGCATGATGACTTTGGGGGATATAATGGGCATAATCAAAACAATCGAACAAATAATTGTATATTTGATTGAAATTTTTTTTTTGGGGGGGGATATAATAGGCATGATGACTTTGGGGATATAATAGGCATGATCCAATAATTTTAGTTTTATATTTTTATGTTCTTTGGTCTAGGGTTAAATGAATATTTAAGACCTCCTATTCTCGATTTAGAATTACAGTAAAGCTATTTTTCTTAATTGGATAAATGAGCCGCTAATGTGGCGTGTAGTGCGCGGCGCTATATATAATATAATTATTTATAATTTTTTCTCTAAACTAATTTATTAATAAAAAATAGTTATATTGTTTATAATTTATTATTTTAGGTTCTATGGCCCAAGTGTACATATAATAATTACAGGCAATTTTAGCGGGTTCGAGTCTCGAGTTGACGGTTTTTTTTAATGAAAAAAATGTGGCGCTAATGGCGGGTGTAGCGCACCACATAATAACCCTATAAAAGAATTAAAATGTGGGATAGAATTAATCGAAGAAAAAAAAAATTATCAGTTGTATTGAATATAAAGCACAGATAAAATTTGAAAACGAATTTCAAAATCATGTCAGTAACTCAAAGAAGCTAAAATAATAATACGAACAGTAATAGTGAATATCAATCACTAGCATACTCCATAATAAAGCAAAATAGAACTATACGTTTATTCGCAGACTTTATGAAATGAAATGCGATAATTAAAAGAGATCAACACCCCTTTCCTAATATAAATGATCAATTATCAGATTTAAATGGAATAGAAGTGTTTTTATTAATTGACATGAAATACAGATTTCATCGAATTTAAATGAAAATGAAAAGTCGTAAATATACATCATTCTCATATTGGGGTGAAATATGAATATACCAAGATTCTTACGGACTCGGGAATGGACCTTTTTGTTCTCAAACGGTTTATTAATAATATTTTAAGAAATTGCAATAATTGCAATAATTGCAAAATAATTACAGATGATATTCTAATTTATGCAAATTATTTGATTCACATACATTTAATAAGAAAACAATATGCAAAAACTTTTTGAGAATAATGTTGTGATAAATTTTGATAAAATTAAATTTGTCAAGAAGAAAATTACGTTTTTTAAACAAATAATTTCATCTGAAAGTATTTAACCAGACATTTCGCGAATAAAAGGTTTGAATTTAAAGATCCGAAAACTATGAAACATTTGATAAAAATAATTTGACTTACACAATGATAAATAAATATAGGCCCAAACTAAGTCGAAAACTTTAATATTTTTCAGCAAACTAAAAAAATATTATAAATTTGATAAAATGCTCCTGATACTACAAACTTGAATAAAATTATAAATGGAATTAAAATTAAACGCTTTTAAGTCATCCTGATATAATAAAACATTTGGGCTTTTTATAGATGCCAGTATTTATTGTATTGTTTCAACTCTTGTTCAGAATAAAAATATAATAGACATATTTAGTAAATGTTTACAGATACACAAATCGGGTATACTGTTTCTGAAAAATAAATGATTGTAAAGTGGCATCATAAATGTATTTCCATACTGTTGTTGGCCCAGATAGATCAGAATTAAACACTCTTGAATGTAAAATTTAAGTATCGAATTTCGAATCCCGCAGACGTCACTCTTTAATAAATAATGAGAGAATGACATTAAGCGGTCGAAAACTTTAAAAATATAGTAGTAATTTACATTGTTCCAGTGTGGTATAGCTGATTAAGACTTGGTCAAATATGACAATGAAGCCGAAGGGACTCTCCTAGGTGTGGGGATGATTGCGGCGACGCTTCTCGACAAAAAGTAGTGAAAAAAAAAATTCATAAAAAGCTACTAATTACATGTACCCACTGAGTCGTCGATAAAAGCAAAATCGCGTATACAGCGGGGCTTCTGGCTAGCTTAGGAAGTGACGTATTTTTGAAACGCCAGGACCCAAAGGTCTAAAGACTATGGTTGGAGACACTTTCCGGGTTGGCAGCTATGTATGTTGTCAACATCTAATATATATTTATATAAATAGTAAATTTCATTTAAAATATTTTATATAGAAAATAATTTTAGCTGATATGTTTGCTGATTTATTTAATATATATATATTACATGTTGACAACAATATAGCTGCCAACCCGGAAATTTGTCTCCTACCATGGTCTATGACCTTTGGTTCTTGGTGTTCCAATAATACGTCACTTCCTAATCTAACCAGAAGCCCAGCTGTATACGCGATCTTCGTTTTATCAATGACTCAACAGGATACAGTTAATTTGTAGCTTTTTCATGAATTTTTATTTTTCACTACTTTTTGCCGAGATGCGTCGCCGCACTCTCCCCACACCTAGGAGAGTCCCTTCTGCTTCATTGTAATATTAGACCAAGTCTTAATCAGCTATACCACACTGGAACAATGTAAATTACTAGTATATTTCTATAGTTTTTGCCCGCTTAATGTCATTCCCTCATTATTTATTAAAGAGTGACGTCAGCGGGATTCGAACCACGATACTTAAATTTCTCATTCAAGAGTGTTAACCACTGAGCTATCTGGCTTCAAGTTCTTGTGTTAACCAAGAGGGTGCTGTCTCGTTCTCATAATTCTGATTCAAATTAATTTATTTTAAAAAGTCACATAAATTAAAATAAAAAAATTATAAATTAAAAATTAAAAATTAAAAATTTTTAAATTTAAAATTAAAATCAAAAAATTAAAAATTGACACCTTCAACACCAAGGTCATGGAAAAATTTACAATTAAAAGACGGATTAAACAAAAAGAAAACTTTTTACTTTATGAATCACTAATGATTCTATCATCACTTAAAACATGGCATCCACACATAGGCGACCCATTATCCCTCTGTTTGAGGATCTGTATCTTAAATGATTTATATTTTTCAGGTTCAATAACATACAACGAAACAATTACTGCTGTTGCTACTGATGACTTTATTCTAAATGAGGCGCTTTGTAAAATAAATAATAAAAATCTTACGGTTGACAATGCAATAAGAAGAATTAATGGTGAAATTGGGATGGGTATTAAAAACTTGAGATGTCGCGTTTTAGACAAACTAAAAGGTAAAAATATTTTAAAATATACAAAAAAAATTTTTGGATTCAAGATAAAGGTGAAAAAAGATATTTTAGAACAATATTCTCGTGATTTATTAGATTATTTGTTAAGTTCAAATGAGGATGCGAAGTATGATGTTTTGGTTTGTTGCTTGGATTATGTCGGGGTTATCAATAAAATCATTCAAACAGAAAAAGAACGCGAGTTTGTAAAAAATAAAATTTCAAATATTATAAAAAATGTGTACCGTAAAGGTGATTTTCCTTCAAAGACAATCCAAAATTTATATCAATAGAGATATGCATATACTGTTACATAAGAATTTTTATATCTATTTTTAATAGATTTATTATTATAGTAAAATTTTTAACCCCTAGCGATTTTTATTTTTTTAAAGTTTTAATAATTTTTGGGTTTTTAAGCTATTTGAAATTGTAAATATTGATTAAATTCTTTATGCCGTTTCAAACATTGTTTACCTTTTAATCATTGTTTAATCTTTAATAATTTCATACCTTTTAATCATTATAAAGTATAATTTTATCTTTAAAGTATATTTTTATGTTTCTAATGTTTTTCTAAATAATAAATATTTTATAACTCATTGTCTTTTTATAATATTTTTTCATTATATTATTATTTTTTCTACTATAAGAATATTAATATTCTTTATTAATTTATGTATGGATCTGTGTAGCCACTACTTCCAAATTATATTACTTCCAAATTCTATTACTTCCAAATTCCACTGCTTTCAAATTCCAGTCCTTCCTAATTCAACTACTTCCGATTTTTTTTTAAAAATTTCCCCGCAATTTAATCCTTCGAAACGCGATGTGGCTGTCCACTAAAAAAGGAAAAAAAGTGTGTCCCAATAGACTACTTTTTCTTTTATGATAGCTGAAGGACTTGTCATAAACTCGCCAGCATTTTAAAAAACCTTAACTCGCGAAAAAAAAATTTACTACACTACAAATGGAATACAAAAATTTTGGTTCATCCTTTCTTTCTTATCCCTTCTAAAAAAATATCGTAAACTAGGCAATATGGCATTAGCGATGGATAATAAAATTTTCTTAATATAGTCATATATAATATATTGAAAACCGAATTTTACAATATATATAAGACTATATTAAGAAAATTTTATTATACTTTTATAATGCCATATTGCCTAGTTTACGATATTTTTTTAGACGGGGAGCTGTATAAAAAGAAGTTTTAATCCGACATTTCTAAAAAAAATGAACCTACATATGAAATTAGATTTTGGTCTTCATATGATAGATTATTTTTGATATTCCCGTACAACAAATTCATTTAGGGGCTGGCATAGAAATCTTAATTATCAATGTGGAATATATTCTCAATATTGCTAGATTTATTTCTATATTACAAAAATTAGAAGAAGTAATAAGATTTATGTATGTACAGATAATTGAAGAGTGTGACTTGTCTATTAAAAATATTAATTTTTCGTATGATATATTTAAAAAAAACTAAAATCAAAAATTATACTATGATGGCGATAAATATAAAGATGTTCTTGAAAAGGTATACAAATGCAAACTAAGTGATGATTAAATTATTTTTAATTATAATTTTTTTAAATTTATTTTTGGCGAGTTCGGGATTTTGGTAGTGCTGGTGAGTTCGGGATTTTGGTAGTTCTGGCGAGTTCGTATCTAACGTTGAAACGCGATGTGGCTGTCTACTATAAAAGAAAAAGTGTGTCCCAATAGACTACTTTCTCTTTTATGATAGCTAAGATGTACAAATGAAAGTTATTGGGAAAGTAGAGATAATCTCTTTATTTTAACTAATGTTTCTATTTTTTTGAATAACTCACTTAGTAATGAACACAAACATGAAACAGGTCTGAAAAAATGAAAAATTGGTTTAAAAAAGGAATTAATAAATCATATTATTAAATCTCTACCTTGACTCTAAGTCCTTGAGAATATCTGGAGTTCTTTCAGAAGGAAATGAACAATTTAAATATATAATTCCTAAGCATCGGGCTGTTAACACTTATATATTTAGGCAAAAAGACCTTCTAACCATCGCTGACCAATAAGGTTTTGATTATAAAAGAATAATAGTTTTTATGACGGGATAGTGTCAATTATCGATTACACAAAAGTTTTGCGGTTCCCTTAATATATAAATGATATGAAATAAGGAAACCATAAGATGGTTTTCAGGCTTTATAAATCTTGATATTTTCATGTATGGCACCTTCAAGTACTTTCATTCCTCTTTTTATAAACTATATATTATTATAGCACGTTCAATTGACTTTTTTCACAAGTTTTTAGTTTAATATTCTCAAAATATGAAAGTAAATACGTTAAAAACACTAATTGATATTTCATAAAATAATAACAATATATATCTTCTTCTGAGTATATTAATTTTGAAATTGCTGCATTTAATACACTAAAAGAAGCATTGCCATTTGAAATTTATAAAGGATGTTTTCAACGTTGGGCAGTGTATATGAGAATGTTTACAGACCAATTAATTTTTATAATACACTTTTTTCATCTATATAACCCGCTTATTTCATTTTTATAGGTCACATATTCCATTTTTATAGTTCACACATATATTACTTTTTATAGTCTAATTATTCTATTTATATAGTTTAATTATTTAATTTTAATGCCCATTTATTCATTTTTAAAAAATACAATTATATTAATAAATAAGAATTAATGCCATATACATAAATGTTTTGATTAAATGAATTTTTTAAATAATAATTGTTGTAATAAATAAATGTTGGATCAGATTTGTCCCCCTCTTGCCAGGGGAACTACAACTGTAGGTAATTTTGTAAAATATGCTTCTTATCGAATTTGAACATCTATATTAATACAAAAACTCTGAAATAATAGATTCTCATATGATAAATCAATTAAAGCAAGAGTGACGCGATGTAAAAATTGTAAATAATTGATGAAACTACAAAAACAGGATGGATGTCGTTAAAATACACATGAAGATGCACAAATTAACTTTATCAATCAACGAGGTCTGTTTTGAAAGTTTTTTTTTAAAAAATTCAAAGCCTAGGCTACTGTATTAATACCAATATAACATCTATGCGAACTTATTGTTTTAATAAAATAATGAAAATAAAGTTGTGCGTAAAAATATGTTAATAAATTTTAAGAAAAGTTTTTTGACGGAAATTAAGTGGAATTTTAAAAAAATAACTCTATATAACTTGGTGGCCAGATTCTGTAGTTCATTTAGACGAAACTATGTTGAATCATAATATCTGTGCACACCGTGGTAGATCTATCAATAACAAATTTCGAACAATAACGATGTTTGATATCTCAACACTCACCGGAAAAGTTTACGTGAAGTAGTATCAAGTAGAAATTCAGATACCTTTACCAATTATATAAAGAGTTGTATCGAATGGATCTGATATTCTTACTGATAAATGACCAGCTATAATAGTATGAGGGGTTGTTCAGAAAGATGTTTACAATCAAGGAGGGACTTGAATATAATTTTTAGTAAAAAAAATTTTAAAAAAATGAATTATTATTTTTTGAATTAAAATTAATTTTAATCTATCCAGTTCAACAATTTATTAAAATATCTACAAAAATATTAGGACAGTTTAATTATTTTCTCCCCGAGACTATCAATTCTATTTTTTCACCTACAGGGGTTAATAATGGTTCATGCCAGTTTTATGTTGTTTTTGAATTTTATGTTGTTTTTGAAAAATTTGGAAACGATACAAAAAGATCATAAAACTGATGAAAGATTCAGTAGTGAAAATAAACATTCCTATTAATGATAAAAAAATTACTGATATTTAGGATTTTATAGTTTATAATAAGAATGAAATTCGCGACTATGTGATTAAATATATTATTTAAAAAACAAATTTCAGATAATGAAAGGAAAATTCTTGATCAAAAAATACCGATCATTTGAAAAAAAATAATAAATAAATTTAACAGTTGGAGATTAATTAAAATCTACACGTAAGACAAAAAATTTCAGAGAATTTTTGCTTTATTCTTATTCTGTGTTATTTTTTACTTTTTGCAAAAACAACATGAAAATTCAAAAACAGCACAAAACTGGCATTAACCTCAATAATAATAACTTTTAAATTAAATTAAGAATAAAAATAATAATAAATTTTAGATAGTCTTATTTTCCCCGTGGGGGAAATAATGAGACTGATTCAAAATATTTTCAAATTCCCTTTTTACTCAAATAAAATATACCTTCGATTATAAATGTATTCAAGTATCTAACTATCTAAATTACATTTTTAACACGTTTATTTTTCTTTTAATAGTAAAATTCGACTAAAAACCTCCAATATTGTTGGTATGTATAACATAAAGTGCTACAAAACTAAACTGTGGTTGTTAAACTTATGTTTTAAACTAATTTTTTACGCATTAATTTATAATTTAATTTCATTTTTGAGGCATTTGATGAATCATAAAATAGATTATGCTGCTTATAATTAATATCTGCCATTAAAGAGTAAATGTATGGAACACGTCCAAATTTCTAATTTTTGAATATTATATTTGCCTAAATTCACAATATTTACGATAAAAGTAGTATTTTAGCATTGTAAATTTATAATTTTTAAAAAAAAATATTTTTCAGATTTAAACATCTTTTTGTGGCGGATAATATCAAAAGATTTATTGATAATTTAATTATGTCATCACAATTCAAAAATATTTTATCCATTAATTCAAATTAATATGAGTCATATTTTAAATTTTAAAAAATTGCTTTTGTTTAGAAAGATACCTACCATGAGGTGGGCTTCTATCTAAACAAGCCACATAGTCTTTATGAATGAGCTATAATCATCACAGACTAACCCCAAAAAACTACTTCGATGATCCATCACCGGTATACATACACAAAATGTTGAATCATTTATAATAATTGCAAATGTTTATTAAGATGCAAAGAGGATGGATAAGTGGGAAACATCAAATTTATATCAATTATTTCTTATTTATTGATACATACAAGGCTGGCACCATTTAAATTATTAGATTTAATTAAATATTTTTCAATTTTTCAATATTTTCTTTTATAATATTTTAATTTTTTAGTATTTTAAATTTTAAAACATTTTAAAATTATTTTCTAATATTTATCTCCCAAAAAAAAAAAAAAAAAAAAAAAAAAAAATAACCCTTATAGTCGCGACAAAAAAAAATAAAATCATTAATTTTCGAAATTTTTTAATTTAAAATTAATTAATTATCAATTTAATTTAAAATTAATTAATTATCAATTTTATTTAGAATTAATTCATTATCAATTTTATAAAAAATTAATTAATATATAATAAATTGTATAAAATCAATCATTTAATCTCCAGAAAGACTCTTTTGATCATATACATTATTAAATATTTCTTTAAGAACGATCTTTAAACTGTTATACACACCAACATAATAAAAAACAAATTGGTCTGGTTTAAAAATAGAAGTGCTTATAGTCACAATATAACGAAATATTAAAAAACTTTTTTAAGTATATGATCCAAAATTCCTTTCTGGAAATTATATGATTGATTTTATACAATTTATGGGTATTGTTCGGTATTATGCCCATAAAAAAAATTTAAAAATATAAATGTAGGAATAATACCGAAACCAAAGCAAAATATTTTTTTAAAAAATAACCCATATGTTTAAAAATTTTTCATATTATTATGAATGTTTTATAGGCTTTTTATAAATTAGAATTTTTTTAATTGATAATGGAATTATACGCGAGGAAATTATTTGTGATAAGTGCGGAAATATTTCTAAAATCTCAATATCAACAGTGTATGGATCTAAATGATTATTGTAGTGTAATTATAAAAACTGTCGAAAAAGAACACCGCTACTCAGTATTAAAATAAGAATTAATTATTATTCATTTTTAATTTATTTGATTATTATAAATATGAGTTATTTTCAAATAAAAGGTTGGTTTGACAACATATCTAATAGAACAATTTCTAATGCTTGCAAGTTATTAAGGCGTGAGTATAAAAGATAAATAAAAAGGGTTGGTTTTTAAAGATCATTATAAATTCGTTGTAGTTGATGATACAGTTTTATGTCGTTGAAAAAATATAAGAAATCAAACTAGCGCAGATGATGAAATTCCAAACTTATGAATTTTTGAATAATTGATAATACACCCGTTAGAAATATTTTAGTTATAATGGTAGAAAATAGACAAGCAAATGAACTTAAAGCTGTGATCGAAAATTTAATTAATGTTTTTTTGCTGTTCTGGACCGATTAATATATTTAATATCCTTCTGTTGCAAACAGTTTGGATTTTAATAATAAGATAATTGATCATTCTGAAAGATTTAAGGCACTAGATGGCATCTATATTAATAAAATTGAAACTCCGTGGGCCATACTTAAATTCGATATGAGAAAAAAACATGGTGTAAAAAGAGATGAAATTAATGACTGGTATGAAGGATTTACTTTTAGGCAAAGATTTCTTAAAGGTAACAATGTTGGCGATATTTCGGATATATTTTATAAAATATGAATTAATATTTTTAAATAAATCCAATTTATTATAAGTGTTTAACATTCTCTTTAATTTAAATTTTGATCATATTTAATTAAAAAAATTATAAATAGGATAATAAAATAATTAGAAATATTATTATTTAAGAATTTTTTAAAATATTTTTTTTTTCAAACCATTAAGGGTTAAAAATTATGAAAAAATAAAAAAACAAATCCAAAGTAGCTACCTTAGTAGAAGGCATAAATCGAACAAGACTCCAATTTATTATGAATTAATTAATTTTTATAAAATTGATAATGAATTATTTTTAAATAAAATTAATTTTAATTAATTTTAAATTAAAAAAAAAATTTTAAAATTAATGATTTTATTTTTTGTCGCGATCATAAGGGTAATTTTATTTTTTTTGTTGAAGGCAAAGTATAAGGGAACCGGAAAGCCCAACTTGATACATAAACCGGGAAATAGAACAAACCTTATCTTAAATGTTTTATTAAATAAATGTTTTATTAAATAAATGTTTTAATAAATATTTTTTTTTAATAAAATTGTTTTAATAAATAAATTTTTTAATAAATAATTTTATTTATTAAAAAATTTATTATTAAAATATTTGGATCATGTGAACATTACCCCACCCCGTGCGGAGGGTAATGTTCACATGAAAAAATATATATATTGTCTATATTATTCAAGATATATTAAATTTTATTTATACATTTTATAATGAAGAAATAATTAACTTTCATCAAGAAAAAAAAATAATTTGTGATACGATGATTTGCACTACATGTAGTGTAAACATTTTTTCATGAAAGAAAAAGAGTGTAGGTAGAGATATACTTGAAGTGTCCTAATTATCGATGTGAGAAATATCAGGCAACTATATCTATATTAAAAGAATCATTTTTCTAAAATATGAAAATAGATTCTAGAAAAACCATGGCTATTATATATTATCTTTCAGAAAATGTGATAATAAATAAAATAGTCAGCTTTGCGAAAATAGCAGAAAAAGCATGGGTATAATTTTCAATAAGATAGAAAATAAAATAAAAACAATATTTATAAAAAAATGAAATAAAATTGGGCGATTTGGGCCTTATAGTGCAAGTTGATGAGACGATGTTAATTTCAATGTGAAATCTCACGGTGGAAGATCTCTCAGAGTTCTGTTTGGGCTGCTACTATTATGGATACAAAAACATTACCCGCCAAAGGGTACGTTATAATTGTGCATAATAGATCAGCCAACACCATTATGTCAATACTTTATCGAATTATAAGGCCTGTCTCTATAATACACAAATATGAATGACCTTCATATAGAAGGATAAGAGAATCAAGTGAATATATTCTTTGTACCATTATTCATAAGTATAATTTTTCAGATTCGATGACGAATATTCGGATCATACTTATTATATTCCCCCTGGGATATAATAGGCATGATATTAAAAATTTGGAAAATTTTAAAAAAATCTAAAAATTTATTTATAAACGTCAAAAAGGTGTCTTTTCTTATTGGCGCGTATTTTTTTATTCTCAAACATTCTCTGCTGGAGCATCTTCATGCATATCCAACATTAGTCTTCTTGTACTTTTGATAGACATGTATGAAGGAGATCCTTCACAATTTCCCTCTTGCTGATTGAAACGATTTTCACAATGAATTTTCGGTTCTCAACGGGTTATAGTTTCCTTCCTCATATTTGTAAGTCTTAATTTGTAAGAGCATAGAGTATGTTTCTTATTTTAAATAAGCTTAAAATAAGAAACATACTCTACGCTCTTACCAATTAAGACTTACAAATATGAAGAATCGGGCTCTAACAAGTTAGAGAACCGAAAATTAATAAGCCTTTCATCATCTGCTAACAGAGTCAATCTCGGTGATACTGTAACTTGTGAACCACCTATATAGATGGTTCACAAGTTACAGTGTTGGGGTATTTGTAAAATAAAAAAATATTATTTAATATAAAGTATAAGAATCAATAGTTTATAAACATTAATTGGCAAACGCGAATAAAAATTGTTTCTTTTTCTTTTGGTGTTGTATTTGTTAAATATTTTTTTCTAAAAGAAAATCCAGTTAAAAAATTGTCAATGTTATCAT
>SDVU01000595.1:0-12045 GCA_016256075.1 Dictyocoela muelleri | reverse complement strand
TTCATGATATTTTATTTATCACTACTTTTTGCCGAGATGCGTCGCCGCACTCATCCCCACACCTAGGAGAGTCCCTTATGCTTCATTGTCATATTAGACCAAGTCTTAATCAGCTATACTACACTGGAACAGCTGTATATTACTACTAAAATTATATAGTTATGAGCACTCAATGTCATTACCTCATTATTTATTAAAGATATACAACAAATGGATTCGAACCAAGATACTTAAATTTTACATTCAAAAGTATTAACAACTGAGCTATCTGGCTATTTAATTTAATTATGCATGAATAATCGTTTAAAATTAAAAATATTTTTATTAAAATTTGTTTTTTTAAATCATTTATAAAAATGTACTTAAAATCAACTAATCTCTTTAAACAACTTTAAATTAACTTTAAAAACAATTAATCGAATCTTCAAATTAATATATAATCAACTAATCGAATCTTTAAATTAACTATTTTAATCTTCAAATTAACCAATCGAATTTTCAAATTAATATATAATGAATCAATCTTTTATGAATGATAATTATTAATACATTAGTACAATAAAAAAATATCATAAAACCTTTTATGCTTGTATCCTGTTAAGTCATTGATAAAACGAAAATCGCGTAAATATGCCTTTTTATGAAATAGTCTTAAAATAAAGAATATTTTTAAAGGTTAGTATAAATTTAAAGAGAATAAAATCTTTATCATGAATTGATATTCAAATTTGTAGTAAAAAAATTACCTTTAATCACTCAAAATATCAAAATCTTTTTTTATACTCCAGATTTTTTTGTAAAGTCCTCTTTCCATGATAACACGAACTGTTTTGCAGACAAAAAATGAATCAACAAGTTGTAATGAATTTGAATGTATTTCTGCTTCACAGATAGCGATTGCTTCACCTTTGGTTGTGACAAGAACTATTTGGTCTTTTGGTTTGAAATTATCATACCTTAGGATACCTTTGACACTTAGTTGTGCGCCATGGCAGATCGCTTCTACACAACTATCTTTAACGATAATCCTAGGGTATTGGATAAAATCTTCAATTGGTTTTATGATCTTTCTTAAATATTTTTCATCGTTATTTGTTTTGTAACAATAAAGCGCGTCTAATAAATCGTGAAGAGTTACAGAATCTTTTTCATCTAAATTTCCACTTTTTATTCGTCTTAATTCAGACATCCACGATTTGATACCTATTTTAAGACCAATATGGATACAAAGGGTTCTTATGTAAGTGCCTGCCTGGCATTCTACCTTAAAAATTGATTTTCTATGTGTAAACTCGATAACTTCAATATCAAAAATTTCTCTGATTCTCAGATTACGTTTAACAGCACACATCAATGGAGGTCTTTGCAGCAACTTACCTTTAAAAAACTCAACAGCATCACGAAATTTATTTTCATCTACATCATTCTCAAACTCAATAACACAAATATATACTTTTCTATCTAATTTAGCCATTCGAGTTGCACGATTTAATGAAATTAAAAGTACACCGCTTACGTTCGGATCTAAAGTACCGCAATGCCCAGTTTTTTCTATATCAAATGAAGTATTTAATATTTTTTTAACCCATGTTACCACCTCATGGCTACTTGGACCTACTGGCTTGTCGAGATTTAATACTCCATACTTTAAATATTCATCGATTGGTCTATCTTCAGGAGAGTTTCCATTAGCTTGAAGAATTGTTGATTCAGCTTTGATATTCATTTTTTCTAAATCACGAAGAAGAAAACTCATGGATGGGTTGGTTAAATTGAAAAATAATTTTAAAAATTAATCGTAAAAAGTTTAAAAAGTTTAAGGGACAGAAAGTTCAATGGTTAATACTCTTTAATGTGGAATATAAGTAACGAGGTTCGAATCTCGTGACGTCACTCTTTATTAAATAATGATGGGATTGCAATAAGCGGCCAAAAACTATAGAAATATAATAGAATTATACAGTTGTTCCATTATGTTATAGCTGATTAAGACTTGGTTCAATATGATAATGAAGCAGAAGGGATTCTCCTATGTGTGGGAATGAGTGTGGCAACGCATCTCGCCAAAAAATAGTGAAAAAGAAAATTCATAAAAGACATTAATTACGTGTATCTTGCCGAGTCATTGATAAAACGAAAATAGCGTATACGGGTCTTGTCTTTTAAGGGCCACACCCAAGCCCCCCCTGGATTGTTTTTTTTAATTTTTTTTTAAAAAATATATTTTTTTGTTTTTTAATTTTTTTAATTTTTATTATATTTATTAGAAAATTAGACTATTAAAAAATTCTAAAATAAAAAAAATAGATTTTTACATTTTTAAATTTAAAATTTTTTAATGAAATATAAACTCATTTAATCAAAGAAAAGTTTCAAAATTTAGTTAGAATTGATTTCGATTACACCGAGTTCTAAATTATTTAAAAATCTTTTTTTTAAATGAATACTCTTCCAGCCAGATATCAATTTTAACTCCTTTTTAACACCATGTTTCCTGCGCATATATGACTTAAACAATCTAAAAACCTTCGATATTGTTAGTATGAGTTCCGTATAAGGCTTTGAATCCATTGAAATGTATTACAACTTATGGTCTTAGTGATAAATTCGATGCAAAAATATAAACAAGGGAGGACTATCAGTGTGAAGAAAACTCATTACACCTATTAACCATACATTGCGTTTGCAAGTGGATCTAATAACGTTTTTATAATTTTTTTTACAAAAAATTACGGATTCAGTTTTATAAATACCTCCATGTATAGAAGTAGTTTCAAGCTTCTCTTCATCAGTTGATTTCTGGTTTATTTTTATTCTTATCGACAAATAACACTCTTACCTGCCTCAAAAATACACTCTGGTTTTCCTAAAAACAAAATTTTACCATCACTATAACGATTATAACAAGTTATTAATTTTGATTTAACAGGAGATATAAATGATTTAATAACTTTCAATAATTAGTTTTGATCATACGATTAATTGGTCTTCCGAAAAAAATAATATTATATTAATCAAGACATTTTTTTGCATTTAAATGTAGAAATTTGCTTTTTTTCGGCGACAATTTTTATAAGTGAATCGAAAAAAAAACAATTTTTTTATTGAGAATTTCTCTATATAAATAAGTATTTTGACGTGTTACACAGCCTCTACGAATCTCAACACCTTTTAATATATTGTTTTCAATTTAATATACGAGCGAGCATTTAATATTTGTGAAAATTTCACTTGTTGTTTTTAAAATTTTATATTCCATAAGAGTATGATTATTGTAGCTTTTTATTAATTGGTACCGACTATCCATAGCAGTGTTTCTCAACCTTTTTTAGCTTACCCCCCTTATAGCATATAAAAATTTATACCACCTTCTTAGCAACTAAATTTCTGTTTATCATAATATACAACTTTTAAGTAAAGTTTTTAGCATGTTAAAGGTCCAGATAGCTTACTAGTAACACCCTTAGATGTAAAATTTAAATATAATGACCGAATTCTCTTAAAGTTACTCTAAAATAATAGAAATAGACATTAAGAGATCACATATAATCCTATTTGAATTTGATATAGCTGATCATGATTAGCATAATACATTTTTTCCAACTAAAAAATGTAAATTTTCTATTAAAAATATAAATATCGTATTAAAAATTGAAAATTATATAAAAATAGAAATTTCTAAAAAAATTGAAAGTTTTCATTAAAAATAACAAGTTCTGTAAAATGAGAAATTCTCATTAAAAATATAATGTTTACACTTATTTATTAAATGCTCTAAATTTCTGGAGAGTTTTATATTGTTATAGACCTATTTTCGCGATCTTATAGACACATTTGTCAAAGTAAAAGGTTTTTTTTACCAGTGTTATATACCCTCTTCCAAAGAGGTTTCATTACAATTTCATAAAGTTATATACGCAATTATTTCGGGTTTATATACCTATTTTATTTTAGTTTTCGTGTATTTTTTCGAGTGTTTTTGAAAGACATTTTATAGCTTCTTTAGTATGTGAGATAAGAGCAAGTTTGCTACATTGCAATGATATTTTTATATGAATTTTCGAAATTAAAAACAGAGATGGTTAAAATAGATAAAATAAATAATAATATATTAAAATATAGTTTATATATATATATATATACAAAAAATATATATCTTTGAAAATATTCATTAATTCATGATTCTCTGCTTTCATTAGAAATCTTATTTTAAAAGCATATTCCTCTAACCAATTATAAATGTTTTTTCTCATGACATCATGCATTTTACATATATTACTTTTGAGGTGTGGCTCGAACTTTTCGATATTATTAGTATATGTACACATCTAAGCTAATAAATTTATTATTATGGTTCACAACCTTATGATTAAGACATAATTTTTCTGCTACACCGGGATATGAAGGATCTCAGTCGGTATAGAATTTAGTTAAAACATCAATTTTTCCTGACAAAGCCTGACTCAAAGTTTCAACTTTTCGATTTTCCACCCGCTTTATATAAAATTTGGTTTTGTATTCTGAATCAATTGCTCCTAAAATCAATATGGTATCTTTAATTTCATGTTTAATTGATGAGGGATGTCTTATTACACATTGTCTTGATAAAACGGTTTCGTCTGCTTTAACCAATTTATCTAAACCAACAATAAAAATAGGTCTTTTATCACAATATAATTTATAACAATATTGTAATTTCTTGTTGATTGATGAAATGGTTGCATCCGATATTCCGTAAAAACTATTCAATTACTTGTGATTAGCATCGTTAAGAAGTAGATATATTCTTGAACAAATTCTATTACTGTTGCTTTACTATCGGTTATTGATTTTTTATGCCGGCAAGAAGAATTAGAACATCTTTATATCAATATTTTCCTATTTAACCGTGTATAAACAATAAATTTTGACTCACCAAAACATTTAATACACTCTCATGTAATATTACAAATGTTATTCTCTATGAAAAAATCATATAAACTATTTATATTTAAAAATATCATCAATTATTTCGAATCATATTTGAGCTATTTTTACTTTTTTTATTTTGCTTTTATTTAATATGTGTGCCATTTTTAGCTATATTCCAAAGAAGTCTCGACATTTTTATAGAGTTATAGACGAATTTTCAGTATTTACACTAAAAAATGCCACCTAAATATACCTAAAAACCAAAATCTGATAATTTTGCACTACTCCGCTTAGTATCTATATTCTTTCTTAAGGTAAAATTATTTAAAATATACGTAAGAAAAATTTCAGTATAAACTATAATACTAAATTGTTTTAAATAGGTAGAAAGAGAACTCGCCCGATATTTTTTAAAAAAAATATACAATATCTTAATATAAAAAAATATTCATCTCTAACTTTCCATACACATTACTTCGAAAAATATTCTCAAAAGTACCAAATATAGTGATAGAAAGTAAAATATAATTTTCTTATATGATTTTATATACATAATGCCGAATATTTTTATATATAAGCCGTCTATACAAGTTAATATTATAAAAAAAATCGAAAATGTGTATATAGACAATATACGCGAATTTATCTTGATTGTCGTTACTATATTGGTACTTTATGTTATTTTCTATAAGTTTGTTTCTCTGGAAAGTAAAGTTCGGATATTTTTAAAACTAATATAATGCATAAAATTTTATAAAAAATCTCACAGTGATTTCTAGTGCTAAGGTCAATACAAGTTTACGTCAACTAGCCTCTAGAGAGTTATCGTGATACCTTTTTAAAATCGAAAAAGTATTATAGTTATTATTGAAAATTTTTTCACGTATATTCTAAATAATTTTCTCTTTAAAAAATATAGATACTGAACGGAGAAGATCTGAAAATTCTTATATTTTGGTTTTAAGGTATATTTAGGCGTCAATTTTTGTGTAAATACTTAAAATTTGTCTATAGCTTTATGAAAAATATCTAAATCTGTAAAAGGTCCTACACCCATCAGAGAATGGGCTCTAACTCTAAAAACTAGTCTATAAATCGAGAAAAATAGATCGATTACCATAAAATTTGTCATTTACTTTGAGTAAATTGATCTATAACTCTAGTAAAAAAGTATATAACTCTGAGAAAAATAGGTCTAAACTTCAGGAAATAGGTCTTACACTTCGATAAAATGGATCTATAACTAAATAAAAAAATATATAATTCTTGGACGAATTGCGAAAACTCCCCAAAAGAGAAAACTACCCCAAAGGGAAAACACCCCCATATATATCTGGGGGTAAAATTATAATATTGTGAAAAAAAGAACGGACGGTTCAAATATCACCGAATTATTTTTATAACCTCTAAATAATTTGAATTAGAAAAAAAATGTTTTGAAGTAATAAAAGCTAAAATAAAATAGGTTGGGATGATTATTTTTATAATCATAAAGATATAAACAAGTATTAGTTGTCTGAAGGTGGAAAAAAGATTGAACTTCTTTTTTTTGCCCCTACAGACAACTAATACTATGTTCTATCTTTATGATTATAAAAATAACAATCTCAACCTATTTTATTTTAGACTTTATTAATTAAAAACATTTTTTTTCTAATTCAAACCATTTAGAGGTTATAAATATAATTCGGTGATTTTTGAACCTCTGTTCTTTTTTTCACAATATTATTATTTTACTTACAAATATATTTTAGGGAGTTTTCCCTTTCGGGGAGTTTTCTCCAATTATTATAACTTCAGGAAATAGGTCTGACACTTTGATAAAATGGATCTATCACTCTAATAAAAAAATATATAATTCTGTGGAAATGTGTTATAACATTGAGAAAATCGGTATATAAATATACAAAAACTCTGCAAAGAATTTAAAATTAAAATTAACTAAGTAAAACGTTAATTTTTTATAGTAATTTTTCATTCCCAAAAGTAACTTTACATTTTTTAATGTTAATTTTTCTTTTTTAACAAGAAAACCCATTTTTTAATGGAAACATTAATTAGGAGGAAACAATATATTTTTAATGGAAACTTTTAAGCGTAAGTTTCCATTATTATTCGCAATTTCCTTTTTTAATTAGAAATTTCCATTTTTTAGTGGAAAACTGAGAAAATTTATTTTCTTATTTTTGCTAAAGAAGCCCAAAGATGTGTATTTTTTAAAAAAATAAATCTATTGTCATAAAAATATGGCGCTACTTAAGTTTACACTATGAAAATATAAATTAAACTTTTGCGCCAAATGCTTCAAATGAGCAAAATGCATAAAATGCGCCAAATGCGCTAAATGCACAAAATTTCGTAAATTTACGAAATTTTCTATTTACTCGAAAGGTTAGAACAACCGATTTTAATAAAAAAAACAATTTTTCTATCATAATCTTTTATATTTGAACTAGTCACATATTAATTGAATTACTTATAAATTAAAGGTTATATTCAATTATTTTAATATGTAAAAATTTTAAAAAACCTGACATAACAGGAAAAATATAATATGATTAATTAAATGAAAATGAATAAGTTTATGCCAATATAGATTTTTTGAGATATATGGCGAAGATTTACGAGTATTATACAAAATAAAAATTTAAATAATAATTTTTTATAAGCTTTAGAAATTTTAAAAAATATTATTATATGCATTTGGCACACAATAATTCTTTATATTTAAAATTTGTGTTAAAATTAATTGCAAGATGTTACATGTGTTTGCAAAATTTATTGTTCACCGCCTCTAGAATGTCTTCAACGCCCCCCTAGAATGTCTTAACCGCCACCTAGATGATTCTTAAATTCTCATCGTCCCCTTTAAATTTAGTATTGCCCCAGGGGGAGAGCGATAACGCCCACGTTGAGAAACACTGATATAGACAAACGTACTATAGGTCTAAAAAATGAGTCTATAACTCTGCAAAAATGAGTCTTATACTCTGAAAAACCTTGTAAAAATAAAATAATATTCTTATAAAATCGAAAGTTGTACATATAAAAATGCAATTTCGTACATATAAAATTGCAATCTTGTACATATAAAAATGAAATCTTGTACATATAAAATAACAATCTCGTATATATAAAATTGAAATTGCGTGGCGTACATTTTCGTCTTTTAAAAAAGGAGTCAGCTCAGCATTGAGTTCTTTTAAAAAGTTGTTTATTAATGTATAATTAAGCCAGAAGGCTCAGTGGTTAACCTTATTGAATGTAACATTAATGCATCTGGTTCAAATATAGGTGACGTAACTTTTAAATAACTAATTTTTAAAAAAAAACGGTCAATAATATGGAAATATAGAATTAATACGCAGTTGGTAAGGTATAGCTGATTAAAGTATGGCCTAATTTGGAAGTTCATCAGCAACGCCTTTAGTTATGGTGATGAGTTTGGCGACACAAATAGGTAATAAATAGAGAAATTAAATATTTGAAATTTCCTATAATTACCTGTATCATGCCATTCATTGATAAAAAAAATCGGATGTATATATGGACTTATGGGTCGCTTAGTAGTGACATATATTTGAAACATGATGAATCAAAGGTCTAAATAGGATAATTGGAGAGGGTTCAGCGTCAACTCGCTAAATGACGAGTTGACGCCGACGCTTATTTCACATTAAGATCAAATGAACTATTAATTGTATATATAAAATTGTTGAGACACACCAACGTGCTTTCCCGCTGACTATTAATAATTTTAATTTTTTTTAAAGGTCATTTTTTCAAAAACCCCGTGCCGAGTTAGCGCATTTTTGAAAAGACGAGTTGATGCGATGCCATAAAAATGAAATCTATACGTATGAAAATGAATCTTGTAAATAAAAAATTCAATCTTGTACATATAAAAATGAAATACCCTGTAAAATCTTGTTGAAAAATAAATATTATCAATTTTTGATCGCATTTGTGGATTCCTATATGATTTAATAACCATACAAATTTAAACCATTCAATGTTAAAGTATTTCATCTTCAATAAAAAGTTTATAATAATAGTATAAAAAACAGAGTACTGAATGGCTGCAGAAAAATGAAAAAATCTTGGAACTAATTATTTCATCGATCTCCATCCGATTATGTTTTTAAATTTTGATGAATTAGTGGTTTTGTTTTAAAATCTGCTATTTAAGAAATACTATCTATCAATTTTTGTTACAGATTAGTAATAATGAGTTTTGCACATTTTACTCAATTTTCTAAAACATTTAATAGCAATGTATCTTTCACAACTGAATTTTATTAAAAATTAAATATCTTTTAAAAAGCTATATCTTTGTTAGATTAATAATTCGGTTAAAATATAGTTCTTAATTTTCAGCTCTGTTAAAAAGTAATGCAACTAAAAAAACCATGATAAGGCTTAAAATTATTAGTATACTGTTGAGTCATCTGGCAATCAAAAATTGTATATAAATAACTTTTTGAAGCTTGCAAGTGACTTTAATTTTAAAACCAGGAACAAGGGTTTTAAGACTACAGTTGGAGACAACTTTACTGGTTTGCATTATGGATATTGTCTTTACGTAATATGTGATTTCATTGTAAACTTACTTTTAATAACCTTTTCAATTTTTCGATTTTCAATCAAAAAAAATCAAAAATTTAATCTCAATCAATCAGAATATCAAAAATTATATTTACGACCCCCACCAATGAAAGTAAGTAGCTTCTAACTTCAGATTAATATTTCATATCCGACGAATGGTACGCACAAATCAATAAAAATCGATGAGAAAACAGAACAGTTTTTGTACGGGAAAAGATTGCTTGATACCTTTAATGGCTCTATTCTTGGCAGCGAGTATGCTGGATATGAGTTTCAAATAACCGGTGGCAGCGATATGGAAGGATTTCCAATGGCCAAGAATTTGTTGACTGACAAGAGACAGCGACTGTTGCTTAGTAAAGGTATGATTGGATATAGGTGTAGACGCGATGGGTGTAGGAAGAGAAAAAGTGTCAGGGGATCAATTATTTCTTCCGAAATTGCAGCACTTTGTGTTGTCGTAACCAAGGTTGGTGATAATGAAATTGAAGGATTGACTGATGTTGTTAATGGTGTTACTCATTGGCCTAAGAGATTCAGGAAACTCAAAGTGAGAGCTGGATTTGATCCTGACTCAAATGTCACTATTGAACAAGTTAAAGAAAGTATTTATAGTGCTGTTCTTGAAGCTAATGATAATGACAAGAGAAAACTGCCTAAGATAAGACCAACACGAGTTAAGACAACTAAACATTTAATGAGACGAGAATTGAAAAAGAAAATTAGTGCTGAAAGAAGGGAAAAAACTAAAAGAGAAAGGGAAGAATTTTTGAAGAAATATCCTGAATGGGAAAACAAAGTTAAAAATTAAATTTTTATTTTAAGGTTTTTGTTTTTTATAAATTCTCTTTATTTTCTGTTAAGATGAAATTTAAGATATTTATTTTTTTAAATTAACTACCCCCTGTAATGAATTAAATTTTTTAAAGGGTCTTTGTCTCTAATAATTGTATTCTCCTATAATTAAAAAAATAATACCTTTGTAATTTAAAATTTCATTTATGCTAATGATAATTCAAGTTGAATTATGTTTGAATTAATTATAATTACTGCATTCTAAGTATAATATCAGTGTTGGTGATGCACTGAAAATAGCAACTTTTTGATTTTCATAATTCCTGATTGTCATTGTGGACAGTAGCCCAACTCCGCGGAAATTTTAAGTATAAATCAATTAAAGATTTATTTGTAATGTTTTTATTGTAGAAACCAGGCATGGCCACACCCACACAACTTCTTATATAGTTTAACTTTAACATGGTTTAAGATTATATGCCCTAATATATAACAAGTTATATATTAAAAATTAATCCTGAGTGGTGTGTCAACATGCAACCATAGTCATAATTCCCATTTGCCATAATTCCCGCTTCCCATAATTCTCATTTAGCATAATTACCGGTTTTCATATACAGTAGACGGTGGTTTTTACGACATTCAAAAAAGGTGGATTTTACGTAAACTCTATAATAAATAAAACAAATATACATTTTTTTGTGAATAATATGACTGTAATAAGAACACAAGGTGTAATAGTCATATATATATATTAGAAAGTACATTTTTAATATTACTTATATTAAATTTTCTTGATAGCGTTTTTTACGCAAATTTTGTTTTTTACGATTTACTTTTTTAAATCCATTTTTCTATGTATAAATTACGCCACTTTTCTAAAAAAATATATTTATACATAAATTTTTACGCAAATTTATACGAGCAAAAAAATACTTGAAAAGCAGATATAGCAAGAGAAGCTATCTTTAAGACAAGTACGTAGGATATATTTTCAGTATATACAATGTAACCGTGTCATGCCCCTACAATATAAGAAAACATTCGTGTTTTGTAAACATAGGTTTATCTTATCGAATATAAAAATAAATATAGTGTGTTGTTTTTTCTCTGGCTACCGTCAGAGGTTGCAGGAAATGAATAAAAATAAAAATTTCCCAAATGCATGTTAATTTAATTTATATTTTCTTTTATTCCTTTATAAACCAAAAAGAATTTATTTTCTCTTTTAACCAATCCAATAATCATAGTCACCCATTTGACTCTTTTAATTTCCCTTAATCCCAATTTATAGATGTAATCTAATTACATTCAACACAGTGTGAGCCCTTTTTTACGAATATTTAGATAATACACATGTATTATAATATGGAATATAAAGCTGAGAGAATACCTCATAGTGATAAATTTTTAAGTTATTAAAGTTATTGTATAAGATTTAATTAAGAAAAAAAATATGATCAGGAGAGAAGTTAATGATCATATAGTAAATAAAATTATAAAAAATAAGATTGGCAGTGTTGGATTACATTAAGAAGCAAACGTGTAGACACGAAGCGAATTTGTTTGTTAATTATTTTTTAAAAGAAGAGATCACCAGATATTCTAAGAGGGAAATATTACTTATTGATAAAGCAAATCTGTATTAAAAAAACTCGGTTCTCACCCGGGTTTCAGACCCCCCCCTAAAAAATAAAAAATCGCCATTCACAAGAGGAGAGGTAACGATTCTTA
>SDVU01000594.1:0-12046 GCA_016256075.1 Dictyocoela muelleri | reverse complement strand
GCGACGCATCTCGGCAAAAAGTAGTGATAAATAAAATATCATGAAAAAGCCTCTAATTACCTGTATCCTGCCGAGTCTTTGATAAAACGAAAATCGCGTATACAGCTGGGCTTCTGGGTAGCTTAGGAAGTGACGTATTATAGGAACACAAAGAACCAAAGATCGCAGATCCAATGTAGGAGACAGCTCTCCGGGTTGGCAGCTATGGATGTTGTCAGCATGTGATATAAATAGACCTGCTAATGAATTTAAAATCAATTTTCTAAATTGATGAAAAACCTATAATTTCTATAAACACGGATACTCGATGCAGGATCGACGAACACCAAACACCTTTAGAGAGAACTGCAAGAATTAAATAAAGGTTATTTAAACAAAAGTTTATATTTTTTTATTCTAAAACACTTCGTTGTTCTCGTGATATCGACAATATGTTTTTACAAGCTATATATGAAATTTTTCTAAAATTCCATATAAAGCAAAAAAAATATATTGTATTTAAATCTGAAGACATAACAAGGTTTTACGCTTATTTCAAATCAGAATCATAAATTTACTTTTGCGTATGGCTATTTTCTAAAAAAGGGCGCTAAGTGTTGTAGAAACAAATGTTTTTTGATTCCGTTTATTTAATTATTGTTGAAAGATTGTACAGCCTGTAAAAACGTCTTTGCTGTGTTTAATGTCAAAAAATTTAACGTTTTTTACGTAAAAATCTCTTTTTTTGAATATAATAGAATTAAATAGCTTAATATAAACAGAAAAAAATAATATAAATCTAACTTAAATTAATTTTGTACCGTTAAAACGACCGAGTTTCTCCACGATTTACAGTTGATTTTAGTTTAGGTTCTTGAAGAAATATTTTTATGAACATCATGGAATTTTAAATTAAAAAGTAATATATTTTACCATGGTATTTATTCGAGTTATAGTAAACTTTTTGTTAATAATGAGTTAATTATATAAAAAAATATAATCGTTGTCAGTTTACAAAAGAATAATTAATAATAAAACTGCTACAAATAAAAAGGCTGTGAGCTTAGGGCTGTTATTTTAATAGTAAATTTTTAAAAAAGGAAAAATCATTAATAATTATTTTTTTTAAACTTTTAAGAAAGGTAAAGAAAGTTAAAATTTAAAAAAAATAATAAAAATTATACTTTTAAAAATAAATATACTAAAAACGAATATTCTTATAAATTATTCATTCTATTATTATTTTGAATTTCTCAAAAATTATGTTATTAATTTGAGTTATATTTAAGTAAATTTTTCTTTTATATTAGCATTTTTTTACTTTCTAAAAAATTATCGTTTTTTCGAAAAAAATGAAACTTTATTTGACCGTAAAACGCCTTTGGAGTTTTTACAGGCTGTCATATCTGAAGATAGCTAGTGATATTACGATTATTACAAATAAAAACATTAAATTTTCTCTTACAGATGACTATTTTCTAAAAAATAGAGAGTGGCTACTGAATTGTAGAACCAAATGTATTTTTAATCACAGTTTTTTTCAATTATTATCAAAATATTTGTCAATATTATACTTGTGGTTCGCGATATTACTTCCTTTTTGCAAATTAATGATTATTTAAATAATGCAATTTGTTTTAGAATTAATTTCTTGTAAATAATTGGTGATATTTGTTTTTATAAGGCGTGGTATTGCTCGCTAAAGTATACAAAACTCTGGTTTCTCATTTCATATCTTTCTTCTCGATCCTATATTTAAAAATATTAGCAGAAAAATTATATTATTTGTTGGAAGCTAAAATCGGGGTATTATTAAATCCATTGCAAAAAATATAAAATTCTATTTTTTCGAAATCTTTATTAGAATTATAAAAAATAGGGTCTAGCTGTGGGTTTATGACTCCTATTGGAAAAAAACATAAGAGGAAACAAGATGATTATTATTTAAAAATGGCGTAAAATGACGAGATAAGATAGAAATCATATTTTTTATAATATATATTAAAATATAATATAATAAAAATTATTAATTTATCTAATCTCATCATTTTACATCATTTTTAAATAAGAATCATCTTGTTTCCTCTTATAGGTGTGATTTTTTTTTTCTAGAAGGGAGCAGAAACCCGTAGTAGAACCGAAAATTGCAGAGAAATTAAGTATACTAAATAGGAGTGTATACCATCCCTGGTCATCAGCTCTTTCGTTTTCGATATATATATATATTTAAATACCAATCTGCTAGAAACCTAGTTTTTAAACCGTTTTTGGTTTATTTATGATTCACCAGAATACAGACAATTATGATTTTTTTAATATTTTAAAAGGTGATAATTGTTTTGGAAGAGGCCTGTTCTTGCTATTAGTCTTTATAATTATTAAATGTTGAAAATATACATAATTGTCAACCCGAAGAGTTATTTCTAACCGTGGTATTCAGACTTTTATTTTTAGGTGTTACTTTACTCACTTATAAACTACCTATAAAACCTGCTGTATGTGCGATATTTTTATCGAACACTTAGCATTATATAGGTAATTACGAACATTTTTATGATATTTTTCGTTTCACCACCTTTTTAGCAGAGATACGTACGCTTATTCAAAATTTGGGAATTTTTAATATTATAAGGTATGGGGTCATGAAAATTTTACAAATATATATATATATATATTCTATCATTAAAAATATAGGGTTAATATTTTTTAATTAATAAAAATTTCTAATAACTTATAAATTCCTATATTATTTGAAAATAGAGTTCGTTTTATATAAAATAATTTTTAAAATAAGATCCATAAATGAAATTAATTAATTTTTCCTTTTGAATTCCTAGTCTTTTTTATATTCAACTTTAAGATGAACTAATTCAAAAACCATACACAATTATTAAAAAATATTAGGTTTCTTAAAATTTTAAATAATTGTTTTTTTTGTCTAATTAAATTTCCTCTTACAAAACTTACAATTATAATAAGGAAGTTCTCTATTTTTATCTTTTCTTAAAATTATCGGAGAAAGCCCACATACAAAACATGGCTTCTCATGATCAAAAAATTCATATTATGATACAAAAAATTTCTGTTATTTTTTGTTTTATAAAAATTTAATCGTACAAAGATTTTATACTTATTTTCATAAAGGCTATTATACCTTATATTCAAAATTTGTGAATTTTTATAAAAAATCAAAATTTTTAAAAAATTCCCAAATTTTGAATAAGCGCCGAGATGCGTCTTCGCACTCTGTCTCACAGCGATTATATTTCTTTCTTATAAATAGTATTACTAATTTATAATCAAGTATACCACCCCGGAACAACAGTATATTACTGCTATAATTATTGATTGCTTAATGTCATTCTCAATTATTTATTAAAGCGACTCCAAGATAATTCTAACATCGATACTTAAATTCTACACTCAAAATGTTAACCAAAAGCTACCTAGCAGGAATCATCTTAGGTTTTTAGAAGTCTTTTGGCTTCATTACCACATTAACTGCTATCCGGAAAAATGCCAAAGGCATTTTTCCGGATAGCATTCGAGCATTTTATCCGGAAAAATGCCCGGATTTTTTTATAAAAATATATAATTATACTCTACTTGAATAAAATAAAATTGATAAAGTCACATAAAGGTGGCAAAAAAAAATATTTAGAAAAATTTTAAAAATATTTTTAAGACGATCAAATTCTGTTTAAAGATGTATTTGACATAGTTGCTCGAATAGGCCTAAAAAATTTGTTCTCATGATAAATATATTTTTTATAAGAAAATTAAGGTATAATGACTTATCTTAAATAATACGTCATAATTTTATGAAGATGGAAGAATTGAGAACTGTAAACAAAATTCCAATTCTTTTATAATTTCTGCTTCAAAAAGAAAGAGTAATGATAATTTGAAAATGTTTTATACAATAATACTGCAAAATTATAATTAATATACAAAAATTTATCATCTATATAATATTAGACGACCAAAATATTTTTTTTAAATTTTTTAATTACAATTTTTTTAAACCTATATTTTATTATATATTTTTTGTATTTTATAATTTATATTGACGCATTCCGGAGAGATGCGCCCAAACAGCAGCAATTGAGAATAGACAGATTTCGATGAATAAAGTTTATTGGAATTCGTGGAGACGGATCTCCTTGTTACTGTTGAGTTTTTATGGTTGATGTTTGCTGGATGATTCGGGATCATGGGGGTTGACAACGTTTGCATTTTTATATTTGATTTTTTCTAGAAATTTCAAAAGTGGTTTTTGAAAGTTTCTAGAAAAATCATCAACGTGTGTACCACATCCTCCCCCTTCTTTGAACGAATGACATTTTTCAAATTTTGGCGACTTAATGTACTGCCTTTCTCGATTATAACATATCCTTTTCCGTAGTAACCTCTTTTACTGTGAAAGGACCAGAGAATAAGTCGAGGATCTTGTCCGGAGAGAATGATCTTATTAAAATTTTATCTCCAATGTTCAGTTTTGTCTCTTTTCTTTTAGAATTCAATTTCTCCCTCATTTTACCATCAGTATTTCTTCTTTGTTTCTCATCATCAATCTCTTTTCTTGGGGATTCGTTTCTTTTATGTTGATCAGAGTTGATTTAACGATTTCATATGGTATGCCACCTAGTAGTCTGTTGTGAGTATAATTCAAATTTATCTCTGCATGTGAAATCGCTTCTTGTATTGTGTTTCCCTTGTTAATACGCAAAACTGTTTTTACAGATGAGTTAATTCATTCCGAAATACTATTTGCGGTTGGGTTGTGTAGCGAAGTTGTTACGTGTTTTATTGCGTGTTTATCCAATAACTCTTTAAAATTGCGTGAAATATATTGCCTGCCACAGTCTGTAAGAACTCTTCTTGGTGTTAGGTATTTGGCGAACCATTTATTAAAACATTTAATTACGTCCATGGATGTTATACTTCTTAGACAATAAAGTCGCGTAAACCTAGAGTAGATGTCGGTGATTGATAAAATGTGGAAATATTCCGATTCATGATCACCCTTGAAGTGTATGGTTTTTATAGGCCCCATAATATCCGAAGATATGTATTCGAAGGCGCCATCTGAATATATTGAGCTTCCAAATAATCCTAGGTTGTTGAGTCTTAGTTTGTTATATTGGCATTTATGACACGTTGAACATATGTCCTCAATCGCCTTACGAATGCCTTTGATCGAAATATAAGGCTTGACAGTATACCATAGCTTATTAGAACCTGGGTGGCCAAGTAAGCAATGTAATTCTTTCATAAATTTTTTCAATTCATCATCCGTTATAACGACTTTACCACAATAGTCATGGACCCGCCTATCAAATGCCGAGTCAGTCTTTAAGCCCTTTTTCATCATTTCGGACATTATTGTATCGAACCGGGTCGTTCCTGGGATGTTTTTAATGGCGTTTATTCGGGAAAGTGAGTCTGCAATGACGTTTTTATTTCCTTCAATTCGGCGCAATTCATAGTTATACTCTTCAAGCAATAACTTCCATCTCTGTATTCGGTTAGTAAGGTCCTTTTCAAAGAGCAAGTTTTTGTTGTCGGTGTATATTAATACTTTATTTGTAATTAAAATAGATCGGAAATATTGCACAGCCTTTAAACACCCAAGGCTTCCTTCTCTACGATCGAATAATTTAATTCGGATTTGGTGAATTTGTGGATATAATACCCGATTGGTGCGCCACTTTGTTTTAAAACAGCCCCAACTGCCTTATTAGAGGCATCTGTAAAGAGACAGAATTCTCCGTCATTGTTAGGAAATCTGAGAGGAGGCGAGGTTTCGACTTCACTAACTAAGTTTTTTATATTTCTGACATCTTGTTCTGACCATGCAAACTTGTCCTTAGAAGACAGTTTTTCTGTTATAAAAAGAGTTTTACTGCTAAAATTCGGAATAAAATCACGATAGTAATTTAATAAGCCTAATACTCTCTGAAGTTCCCTGCGTGTTTTCGGCTTTTACTGTATTTTCTTCGATAGATGCTCTGAAACTGGCATGACCCCTTCACTCGACACATAATGGCCCAAGAATTCAATTTTAGCCCTAAAGAATTCGCATTTATCCTTATTAATTTTAATGTTGTTATCGTTTAAAATTTTAATGACACTTTCTAGGTGAATTACGTGTTCTTCTTGAGTTTTTGAGAAAATGATTATATCATCAAGATAAGGTATGGCGTTATCGGAGTGCTCGAACAACTTATCCATTATTCTCTGAAACGTTTTAGGAGCGTTGGATAGTCCAAAAGGCATCCTAAGCCACTCATACTTCTTATTTTCTACCTAAAAGGCGGTATACGGTATGCTGTTTTCGTCCATCATAACTTGGTAATATCCTGATTTTAGATCCATTTTAGAAAAAACTTGCATTCCGTTTAATCTAAAAAAGACGTCGGAAATCTTGGGAAAGACGTAAAAATCTGGTCTTGTTAGTTTGTTTAAATCGCGAAAATCAATAACCAGGCGAATCTCGCCAGTCTTTTTGAGAATCGGGAAACATGGTGATCCATAGTCAGACTTACTGGGCCTTATGATTCCTTTTTCTTCCATTTTTTCGATTTCTTCGGTCACTTTTTATTTAAATTGTAAAGGAAGGCGGTACGGTGTTTTTCTAACTATTTCGGTTGATGACAAGATTATTTGATGTTTTTCATCGGGTATTAATCCAATTGGTTGAATATTCATATTTTCTTTTAGAAGTTTAGATATTTTTTGTGGTTGTTCAAGAGATGTTACTTGCATAATTGCATTCTTGACGTCTAGATGTTCTTCAACATCTTTACCTTCTTCTGACCCGGGTATTTCGTATTCGGTGTCATTTATTCTTATTGTGTTTTCCTTAAGGTCGATGCATACTTGGTTATTCACCAAGAACTCCATTCCCAGAATAATAAAATTACCCATAGCTTTTATGATTTTGCAATCGGCAGTGTATTTAGAGTTTCTGTTATTTTCAAGGTAGAATGAGATTTTAACTTCGGAGTTAGACGTTATTTTAGAGCCATTCACCAATAATGCTTCGGATCTTTCACAGTCTCTCCTTTTAAAATTGTGTTTGTTTACGATTTCCTTTCCGATGTAATTGAACGTGGATCCGGAATCCATAATAACTTTATAGGGCTGTCCTTCGATATATGCCGATAAGTCTAGTGTTCTGATATTAGGTTTTGCTTCTCGGATCGCGTAATTGTTCTTAGGGTTATTTTTTTGATAGTCGCTCGAACCTTTTTGTCTAAGATATCTGCAATCTTTTGTTTCATGCTTGCAAGCACCGTGATACTTGCAAGATTTAATTTCATTCGCTTGCTACTTATGCCTTTTACTATGTACAGGTCTTTCAGATCTCATACCTTCTTTATTAGTAAACTGATCGAGCAGTGCGGTCTCCGTGGCATTCATTATGGTGTACATCTCCGAAATGCTACTTATATTCAGTCTTGCCATTTCGATTTTAGTGCGTCTGGAAAGACCATTAAAGAATGCTTCGTCAATTTTGAAACACCGCTGTTCATTGGTCCAGTTCATGCAGACGCCTAGTCTTAAACAAATTTCTTCGATAAAAGTTTTGTATTCCTTGATTGTGTAAAATTGATCCTGATGAATATGAGAAAGCTGGTTTAAAAATTTTAGGTAGTCTTTAGCGGGATACTTGGCGGCAAATATGTTGGAGAAAGCATGTTCCAACGTTTGTGACGTCTCAACCAGATCGAAATACTTAATATCTACGGAAGATTTTAGTACGCCTAGTGCCGTGTTTTCGTCCCATGAAGCGAGTTTTGCAGTTTGGTAGAACTCCTCTTTCCATTTTAAAATGTTTTGCTTTTCTAAATTCTCTAACATTTGAAAACTTCTTTGTATGCTTATGTTAGTTCCCGCCGGAGTGTGTGTAAACTCGATTTTTCTTGGATGAAAATCGGGATCTTCATCAGATAGCTGCGAGCGTTGCCTCGTTGAATTCAACTTGACGCATTCCGGAGAGATGCGCCCAAACAGCAGCAATTGAGAATAGACAAATTTCGATGAATAAAGTTTATTGGAATTCGTGGAGACAGATCTCCTTGTTACTGTTGAGTTTTTATGGTTGATGTTTGCTGGATGATTCGGGATCATGGGGGTTTGCAACGTTTGCATTTTTATATTTGATTTTTTCTAGAAATTTCAAAAGTGGTTTTTGACAGTTTCTAGAAAAATCATCAACGTGTGTACCACAATATACAGTAAAAAATATGTCAATAATGAGAACCATTTCTGTTTGAAATCTTATAGCTACTTCTAAAATACTGTAAACACTATTTTTCTTGCAATCTAAAAAATACTATAAGGTTTTGACAAAAAAATTGAATGATTGTGGTATTTCTAAAAAACTTTGTAGAATATAAAAGACAACTGCAATAAATTTTTTATTGTAATAATTCAAGCAGTATAGTGTCACCAAATGATCCATAATTATAACCCTAAAAGGTAATTAAAAATGATATAAAATATGTTTTTTTATCTCAATGTTATATTAGCGGAAATCGCGTTTTTAATTCTTTCTTGTTCTTAAAAGGGAAATATAACCGGCGGAAAACCGAAGTTTTTTAATTTTTTTATTTCTTTTTTTTTTACAAAAAAATTAAAGACTCAATATCCGCTAATATCACGTCGAGACCATTTTAAAAACATGTTTTTTAATATATTTCGATTATTTTTTGATTATAATTCTGGGGCCGTTAAGAAAAAAAATAATTTTGTCGACATAACTATTTTCAATTTTTATATCCATGAAAAAGCTTAGTAAAAATATAAATAAAATCATACGTAGTGAAATTATGATATTAATGTTAATTAAAGACGCAGAATATCATTTCTACAATGATATGATATCACATGTAATATTTAAGGTCCGAAAAATCTATTAAAAAATAAACCTGAAAAGTGGTATTCTATTGATTTTTTATTTTTATTTACCCGCATGTACCCCATTAGGGTAATCAAAAACTAATAAAAAAATGTTTTCAAAAGATATAGTCGTGATAATAGTGGAAATTCAGTTTATAAGAATAAAATATTTTTTAATAGAAGGTATTTTCCTAAAATAGAAATATTTATAAGGTTTTTTTTATTAAAGACATGATTTACGCCGACAAAACACCGAGATAATTTTAAAAACATATTTTTTATTATTTTTTGATTACCTTTTTGGGTTCTTTCCGGGTCATTTTTGAACTCCGTACCAGTGAAGCATATAGTAATAAAGTGTTGGGTTGAGAATATTCCGTAAAAATCGATTAAACGGTTATTTATAAAGAAATATTGATATTATAGCCTTAAACATGATGACAATAACAGAATTTCATATAGTTAGTTGAAATAATTGTAGCAGTATGTTGTGATATTGTAATTAAAATAGTTAAAAAAAATCCCACAATGACAAAGTTCATATCCGATGATTTTAGAATAGTATATCTGGTAATAACTTGCCATGGTCCGCAAATTGTGGATGACTGTATTTAATAAAACTTGTAAAAATGTTTATTTAATTATTTTTATCGACATTATTTGTTTCCTGACTTAACATTACCCCCTTAGTGAACAAATTATCTTTTCTTTTATGTTTATTAATGATTAAAAAAATACATTTTCTGTATTTAGTTTGTAATTAAATACAGAAAATTTAATTTTAATTTTTGAAGTTAAATCGTTATGTAATTATTGTTATTACATGACATGTTCTTCTCACAGTATGGTTTAACAGATTTTAAATTGCGTGAATCAAGTTTTTTAAAATCATTTTCGTAATAAATTCTCTGTAAATATTCTGAAATCCTTTTTACATTATAAGGTCCTATGTAGGGCGGGTCTAATTTTCCCATTTTTTGATTTTTAACGAAAATTAAGCATCCGATTGTGTACTTGTGCTTTATAGTTTTTTTATTGATATTTTTTACTATTAAAAAGCTTTAGTTTGATTATTTCAGAGGGTATTGCCATTATGCTAGAATTTATCAGATTGTTTATCCTATTTTCAATTATAATTTTCTTAATAAGTAAAGAAAATGTTTTGTATATTCGCAAAATATTGGTTATTGTTAAATTAATTCGTTCTGAAAGCGAATTTCCGGTAGGGTTGTGAGGAGATGTGAATACTTGCTGTATTTCTAGTGATCTGAATTGTTTTATTGACGAAATAGATGTATAAAATTTACCATTATCTGATATAAATGTTTTTGGCTTTTTTATTTGATAACCATTAAGATTAAAAAGCTTTGATGATGTCTTGGGACGTGGCTTTGGAGTAAAAAACCATTTTGAAAATCTGCTGCGTCGATCGGTAAAGGTAATTATAGAAAGATCGGATCAGACGAGAAATCCCCCCAAAGTAACCAGAAGGCAAACTTACATTCGTAACATTAATATATATAAATTACAAAGAAATATAATAAGTTATAGAAAAGAATTAATTTTAATTAATTGTCAAATAATTTATTATTAACTTCTCCTTATTTTTATCAGTTCAAAAATGGCTTCTCTGAAATTATTTTTATTGTTGTAATAAAAACAAAATTCTTTTAAGAATTTGGATCGATATCTACTCAGAACGCCTTTTCTTCTCTTAATTTCAAGCTTTAATTCATTATGAAATGATTCCACAGCTTGTGTGTTCGCACCAGAAAGTTGATTAATAAAATTAAATTTATGACATACAGTATCATGTCTGAAATCATAACTATTAAGAATCCCATATGTCCCGTGTTCATCTGTCCAGATTGTACTATTTGGTGCAACTTGACTTAAAATAATTGGCAGTATAGTTTCTCTGGTTTTATCAGGTATCACTTTTGCAAAAACCCTACTTATACCATTTATAACTTCAACAATACAAAGTGCATCAGTTCGATTAGTCGATGACCGTCCACGATGACTCTTACACTTATAATTAAGCATAGTTTCATCTATTTGAACGATCCGACCAACCCCACCCAATTTATTATCAGAATAATCAGGTTCGGGAATAACATCTACTAAACATTGAATAATACGTTCAATTATTCTTCCATCTCTCCTTAAATAATTTTTGATTGAAAATATTGGCATCCTAGCTGCATACATTATAATTACTTTAAAAATCAATCTTAAATCACAATCAAAATCTTTAAAAAATGAGTTTGTGCGAATGCTTTTATATTTTTTATAAGATGCATAACTCCTATTCATACACCTCCATGCCATTTCATCTTTATTGCGTGTATATTTTAGCAAATTACATGATGAATTACATGTTTGAAATAAATAAAAATTATGCAAGTATCCTTTGCTTATAAGATGATTGATAAAGGTTTTTATATCATATGTATAACATAATTCTTTAATATTATCATTTATATTCATACCCCTTCAAAAAATAAAAATAATTATCAAACGGCAAATTTTCCCCGGGCAAAATTTGCCGTCTGATCCGATTTTTTTACCACTCGAAAAAATATGAAGATAATATATAATTAATTATATTTTAACTTTTTAATTTAAATAGATTTTTTTGTTTTTTTAATTAAATTAAAAATGAAAAATTCAATGAATTCAAGAATATTAAATCAATTAAATTAAAAAATAATCATTTATTATTTGAATAAACCTTTATTATGTATCTTTTATATTTTTTGGTGTGGTAAAAAATCGAAATATTGATATTTTAACATTTTCTGCGCTTTCGAAATATTGGGAATTCGATATTTTGAAATAAAACACAATGTACAGTTGTTCCGGTGTAATATAGCTGATTAAGACTTGGTCTAATATGAAAAAAAAGTAGAAGTGACTCTTCTAAAAGTGGATATGAGTGCGGCAACGTATTTCGTCAAAAAAGTACTGAAAAATATAAATTATTCGAAAAACACTGATTACTCGTATCCTGCTGAGTCATTGACAGGGCTGTCAGGCGTTTCGCTGCAAAATTTTACAAGTTAGGGGTTACATTTTTTTCGAAAAAAATTCAAAATAATATTTAAAATTGATTTTTAAATAAAGATATTGATAAATCATACTTTATTTACATTTTTAC
>SDVU01000593.1:0-12050 GCA_016256075.1 Dictyocoela muelleri | reverse complement strand
TACAATTATCAGAATATCATGTGTTGTTTCAGGTTTGTTATTGCAGAATGAGAATGTTAGGCTATTTTCTTCTGTGACTATGTATTACATATATTACCCACCCTTTCGAATATAAAACCCATCATGATTTTCATCTTTACTCTGAATTATATAGCCGCGTTTTATTATGTTTTTAAAAATGAATATCAGCTGATGATTTGGGCAACGTTGGGATTGAACTTTATTTTTTATTTGATAATAATTATTGGACTTGTGTTGAGTATGAGGATTAATGATAGACAATTGTGTTGCTCAGAATCTGAAAATGATAAACATGTTGAGATTGTGATTGTTAAATAAATCAATGCGAATATTTTTTCTTATTAATTTCTTATTTATTTTATAATTTATGCACAGTTTATATTAAATATTTCACTATCATTAATAAAATAAATCAAAGATTTTGAACCATATCGTTGTATCAAATTTAAGAAAATTATAAGAATGGGTTTAGATATGATTTGAAATTTCTATATCTAGATCAAAGATTATTAAGGACGGTCATTTTAGCGCAAAATGGCATTTTAGCGCAAAATTTAATTTATTTTTTTTAGATTCCTAATGGTTTTTATTTTTCGTTGGCTTTTTAAGAAAAAAGGGTACATAAATATGTCACAGTCCTATAAAAATTTCATGTCAGATGAAAATTCAAATATTTAAAATTAAAAAATAAGAATTGTGGAGAAAAAATTTAAAAACTTAGATTTAGATTTTGAATTTATTATTTAGAATTCTGAATTCCGAATTTAAAAACAAAAATTTAAAATTTGTAAACTAAAAATACAATTTAATTTAAAAATTAAAAAAGTAATAATTTTAAATTAAAGTTAAAAATTAATTTTCAAATTAAAATTTTTATAAATTAAATTTTTGATTTATACATTTACTTTTTATTTTAATCATAATTATTAATATTTAATTATTAATTCTTAATTTTTTAATTTTAAATTGTTGAATTTTCATCAGACGTGAAATTTTTATAGGGCTGTGACATTTTTATGTACCCTTTTTCTTAAAAAGCCAACGAAAAATAAAAACCATTAGGAATCTAAAAAAAAATAATAATTTTGCGCTAAAATGACCGACCCGTTAACAAATAGTCTTCTCATTACAGAGCTGAGTGAACAGTCTATAATTGAGTGATTTTTTTTGAATTTTGTTAACAGTATAAATTAAGTAAGTCAATGTACGATTTAAACGTTATCTATAATTCTTAGCGGCGAGATGATGCCTGTGGATTACACTATGTATTTAAAACTCACGCTGTATTATTATTTTGAGGTATTCCATAAGACTTTTGCGACGTTAAATTATATCAGGGACACAATTCGTATCAATTGACTTATCTTATCAATCGGTATATTTTTTATCAAGAAAAATTTTTAAAGTAAGAAATAAACACCACCCCTGTAGTATATGTATCCAAACCTTTTTCAAATTATAGATATTCAGATAAGATATTTCATTAAAAACCGTAAATATACTAAAAGTAAAACTTAATTGCATTGAAGTGTGGACTCATCTATTTGCAAAAAGAACAAAGATGTTCTCAGATATTCGCATGACAAATAAATGTTTCGTTGGTTATTTCATTAATTCTTGGCCAGACTGCAACCAAGAGAAATTGGTACTAACCCACTTTTTGCCGTCAAGAAATTTAAGATGTAAAGAAACCAAATAATTACGGATATACATTATTATTTAATGTTTAATAACTTTTATTTTTTTCAATTAGTCTAATATATATAACTGTACAAATTTTACAGAGCCAAATGAGAGAAAAGGTATAAATAATTGACTAATTTTTAAAAATTGCACCCTGATTATTGAAAAATAGATAATTTTGTATAACAGTTATTATTTAGGGTTTTCATCATCTTAATTTTCTCGACGGATCCAAAGAGGGTTTGTACCGAGAAAGTTTCTTTATGATGTTACTGATGGTTCATGTCTCACGTTTCAATTAATTCTCTTATCGCTGGTAAAATAAGCTCTTCACTATTTGTGTGCGATTTTTTGTCTATGCTATCAATAATGAAATGTTTTATGATCTATAACAATCATCTGCCCTTTTATTAGCCATGGAAATATAATTTTCTATCTTAGACTGTTTTACGAAATCATTCTTTAGTTTTTTTAAAAAAGGAACTTTCTTATCAAATAATTCACAATGAACTTTTTGAGGGTTTTTTTACTCTCGAAAGTTTTATTGCTTCGTTAGAGAGATAGCTGTCGCAACCGCTCGCCACATTGACTTTAAATATTTATTGATGAAATCACAGATCCATAATTTGGGTATTAAATTCGTTATTGCGATCTTATTTCTCAGATTAGTCATTTTTATGGGTTTAAAAAACCAATTTTCTTTTGGGAGCAACCGTGAGAAAACCAAAAATTTCATTATTTTATAAAATGGATTAAAAATATAAATCTTTTAATTTAAATGCGTTTTATATGTTTTTAGAAGATTTGTAAACCTTAAAAATATTTAAAAAAATATTCTTGTTCTTGAAGAATTTGAATCTATAAATATTCAATGACATTCAATATAACATGTGTTTAACCTAACACGTAATAATGCTGATTTTTTAAAGAAAATTGTAGAATGTATGGTTATAAAAAAAAATAAATTTTAATATTAACACCAATCATAATTGCATTTATTACCTATCACTTCTGCAATATAAATAAATCTATTATATTTTTTTCCTTTTGAAAATTTTGGATCTTAAACGTTTTTTCCCTATTATAGTTTTAGGCCGTTTTTTCCCCAATTTTTATATTAAAATAAATTGTAAATTTTTTTATATCTCGTTTTCCCCCATGGAGAAAAAACGGGATGGATCCAAAATTTTTCCTCCCTGAAGCTCCCCACACCCTAAATGTTTAAATTTTATCTGCTCCCTAACGGAGGTACGGTCCACTTTAAAAAAAACTGATATATTTGCATATTAATATTATCAGAGTAATAAATGATTTTTAAAGATTATTTTTGATTAAGTAAAAATAAATGAATTGAAATTATAACACTCTTATTTTAAATTAATCACTCGCTGTTTTCAGTGTTTTTTACATATTTTCAATATTTTGATCTTATTACGCTAAACCCTATATAACTTCTTATGAATAAATTAATTCTGTCAAATAAATCATAAATTTAAAAATCAACATTTTGTTCAAAAAGATTAAAAAACAAGAAAAGAATACCCCCAACAAAAATGATAACACCAGAAAAGCAAAGAAAAATTTTCAATTTATTTTCACAAAATGGAGATCATGTACAAAAAAAAGATATTCACGACATGCTCCGCTATTTAGGTTATGTACCAACTAAATTGGATATAAAAAATGATAAAATTTCTTATGATGAATTTTTAGAAATTTGTAAAAATCAGCCTTTTTTTAATAAAGAGGAATTATTAAAATCTTTTGAAGCTTTTGATCATGACAATGATGGTAATATAAATGTTAAAGAACTTTTTGAAATTCTTGATCATGGGGATGATAAATTTACGAAACATGAAAAAGAAGAAATTATGAATTATTTGTCTACTAATTTGTCAGGTGTTATTAATTATAAAAATTTTATCAGTGAAATCTAAATTTACAAATAAAATGCTTATTTTAAAAGGAGATTTTTTTTATAAAAGAAAATTGTTTATCTATTTGAAGAAATATTTAATTTAAATACAATATCTAATATTTTATGCTGACCTTATAAATAATTACCAACCAAAGAGTTTTCTCATGTCGGGTTTTTTATTTTTTGGTGTTCAAGTAATATTTCACTACTAACCTGTACAGAACCATTTATATTTGAATTTAGTTTTATCAATAACACAACAAGGTATAAGAAATTAGTGGCTTTTCATGATTTTTTCACTACTTATTCAATCGAGATGCGTCACCGCACACATAAACACACTTAAGAAAGACTTTCTATTTCATTGTCATATTAGACCAAGTCTTAATCAGCTATACCACACTGGAAAAACTGTATATACATAGTAAAATTATAGTTATTACCGCTTAATGACATTCCCTCATTATTTATTAAAGAGTGACGTCAGCAGGATTCGAACCACGATACTTAAATTTTACATTCAAGAGTATTAACCACTGAGCTATCTGGCCTTGATTTAAAGAAGCTATATCTAAAATAAGTGTTTAATCAAATTAATTGTGAATCAAAATAATTATGAAGATAAAAAATAGTAATTGATTAATTTTTTTGAATTTAAAAAAAAACTAATTTAAATAAAATATAAATTAAGAGGAAATTATAGCTCAGTGATTAAGATTATCAAATGTAGCATTTAGATATCGTAATCGGATTATTTAAATGTCACTGTTGGCAGTAGCCCAACTCCACGGAAATGTTAAGTATAAATCAATTAAATATTTATTGTAGAAACCAGGCATAACCACACCCACACAACTTCTAATATAGTTTTAACTTAAACATGGTTTAAGATTATATTTCCTAATATATAACAATATATATATTAAAAGTTAATCTTGAGTGGTGTGTCAACACACAACCACAGCCACGTTAATAAATAATGAAGGAATGACATTAAGCGGTCATAACTATATAATTATAGTATATATACAGTTGTTTCAGTGTGGTATAGCTGATTAAGACTTAGTCTAATATGACAATGAAGCAGAAGGGACTCTCTTAGGTGTGGGGATGAGTGCGGCGACGCATCTCGGCAAAAAGTAGTGAAAAATAAAAATTCATGGAAAGCCATTAATTACCTGTATCCTGCTGAGTCATTGATAAAACGAAAATCGCGTATACAGCTGGGCTCTGGGAAGCTTAGGAACTGACGTATTATAGGAACTCCAAGAACCAAAGGTCACAGACCAAGGTAGGAGACAACTCTCCGGGTTGGCAGCTATAGATGTTGTCAGCATATAATATATAGCAAAATTAAATTCCTGTTAACCCGTATTGGCGGTCGATTTATTCTTGTTTCTAACCCCACTATATCAAGCGTTGATCTTAGATTTTCGCTCAATATATAGTTTTTAAGGTTGTTAGAAAGATGTTTACCATGAGGAAGACATCTTTCTAAACAAAAGCAATTTTTAAAAATTTAATAAATAGCACATATTAAATAAAAATTAATGGATAAATAGTTTCGAATTGTGATGACATAATATAACTATTGTCGCGCGCACAGCGAGCTTTTGTGATGAAGGCGATCCGGGTATGATTCCACTCTCTACGTATTTATAATTTATAATTTTAATTATCGGACATTTATGGAAACAAGTCAGAAAATATATATTTTTAACAACGATGATGATCATTTATGCATATATATAGTTCATACATAATATACTAAATGTGTGCTCTAACTCTTGTCACATTTAGCAGTTCACATAATATATTTTAAAAATATTTTTTTTTTATTTTCAAAAAATAAAAATTTGTGATTTACCTAAAAATTAAAATCTATAAATATATTTAAAAAAATTTGGATCTCCAACGACTTAGTCACCCTCCCTATTTTTTTGAAAATCGCCATCTATAAGAGAAAATTAAATGATTCTTAACTGAAATAAGGTGCAAATGACGAGTTATCTTCATATATAATTATAATAAAATTTTTCCGACCATTTATGAAAACTTCAATTAATGGTCGGAAAAAATTTATGAAAATTATATATGAAGATAACTCGTCATTTTACACTTATTTCAGTTAAGAATCATTTAATTTCCTGCTATAGATGGCGATTTTCAAAAAAATAGGGGGGGGGTGACTAAAGCGGATCACTATTCAATTCATTAATAAAAAATAAATATCTTATAAATAATAAAAAAAACTCTTTTTAATAGACCTAAACCTTATAAAAGAAGTAATAACTAAACATATTTTCTTAACCTGGTCTTTATTTAAGCAATAAAATTAGTAAGTTGGCAAAGTTAACATCTTTATGATTCCTGAAAAACATAAATACATTTAAATGATCAGGGAGTGTAGCAAGACTTATTCCATATGAAAAATGTTTTATTTTTTTCAAATGAAGCCACAGGTTTTCAATAGACTGTGTATTTGCTTTTGTCTCCGGATCTACAAAATAATGCTTATGTGATACACTATCCCGAAACATATTTTGCAAATCATTATATGCCGCCCATTTGTCTGAGACTACATATGATTTGGGCTTGATTTGGGACTGTATAATGGGATGTAAAGTGGGTATGTTTCTTTTTTTCGACTACCTCACAATAGCAATATCCGGTATTAAATTCAATAGCTCCAAAAATCCAAACAGCCTTTCCGATACATCCTACTCCGTATTTTCTTCATGCCCAGAAAGTTTCGTCAATTGGGACCTCGGTTAAGATCCCACACATTTGGTCCTATTAGATAAAACATACGATGAAATTTTTTTTCGGACTAAAGAAAGTATTTTAGCATACATTTTTTCTCCTATACCACAATTTTGGCAGTCCGAAAAAACGCCTTCGGCGTTTTTTCGGAATGATGTTTCGTGATTTTCCCGAAAAAATCACGAATTTATTATACCCTTATGAAAGATTTTCAAATTATGAAATCACAGAAAAATAAGAAAGAAAAAATTATATATAAAGGCTATATACATAATTTTGATAAAAAAACAGGCGATTCTATAAGTTTCAGATGTATCAGAAGAGATTGTTTGGGTAGAATCAGAACAAATAATGACATGTCAGAAATTTTATTTTTTAATTCACATTATCACGAGGAAGAAAAAACGAGATTAGTGAGATTAAAAAATAATATAATTTTAAAGAATGAAGCAAAAAATACTAATAATGATTTCCAAGCGACATTAAATAAAATTTTAACAAAAATGAAAGAAGATGAAAAACCATTTGTCGGTAAATATGATAGTATGAGGCATTATTTTACAAAATTAAGAAATACGAATAAATTTTCAAAAATAAATGTTAATAATTCATTACTTGAACAATACGAATACACATTTGATGGTAAATTATTTTTGCAATATTACAATGAAACTCCAGAAAAAAACCAATTTTACATTTTTTCAACTGAAAACAACTTGCAATTACTAAAAAGGTCTAATGTATGGATGGTTTATGAAACTTTTTACTCTTCTCCTAAAGGATTAGCACAAGTATATATTATCTATTCTAATGCTTTTGACAAAACAATACCAGCCATATATGTTCTAATGAAATCAAAAACAGAAAATGTCAAAAAAATTGTTTTCGACAAAATTGAAGAATTAATAAATATTGGTCCAAAAATGTTTATTATTGATTTTGAAACATATGTTAATGCGATGTCTAAAGTTTTTCCTGAAGTTGAAATAAGGATGTAATTTTAATTTTAACCAAATCGTAGTAAGATTTATGATTGAGAACAAAAATAATTGAAAATTACAAAAATGATTTAACATTTAGAAAATTTGTTAAGTATTTGCTTTCGCTTGCTTATGTACTCGATCAAAGTGTAGAATCTGAATAGTAAAAAAAATAATAACATTAAAAAGAACAAATATGAATATAATTTAATTAATGTTTTTTTCGCTAAAAATTTCATTTATAATAATATGAAAATAAAAAACAAGAATTTTGGTCTGCATATAGTCGTATAATTAATAATTTGCTTGCTACTACAAATAGTAGTGAGGCATATCATAAACATTTAAATTCCATCGTTAATAAAGAAAATCAGCTCTTGCAAAAATAATTGATCTGTTAAAGAGGGAGAAGTAAGAATAAGAATAATGATTCAAAACATAAAATCCGGGCTTATGAGATATAAAATAAAAGAAAATATCCTGTAGTCTGTTGTGGATAATTATGAGTTATATGATAATTTTGTGTTTTATGATAATGTTGCAAATATAATTGATCTTTATATTAAATGATCTTTTAATTTAAATTATTTATTTGGTCTATTTATATTATAATTTTATTGCCTATAATATAAAATCTCAGAATTTGATATAATTTTAATTCGTGATTTTTTTCGAAAAAATCATGGAAACTCCAATCCGAAAAAACGTCTTCGGCGTTTTTTTCAAATTTTGAATCTAAAGTTGTCTAACACTATCTCTAGAAAATTTTTATAAATTAGCAAATATGGAAATTTTAAAGTATAAACTAATTTATTTATATTGCTTTATATACATATTTTAGAATCAGTTTTTATATAAACTTTAAGACTGTCTTATAGGGAAAACATAAATAAAATATGTGTATAAAACAATTAAATATTTTTTTTTACTTTTTCATTTCCATATTTGATAGTTTGTAAAAATTTTCTAGATATGGTGTCTAGACAACCTTAGAATCGAATATTCTTGTCAAAAATAAGATATTGCTACAATTTTTATCGAGAAAAATTCGTGGTGAGTTCTTGCGCTAAGACCGCGCGGCGCTCTAAGTAAGTTCTCGTGATACCTTTTTTTAATATTTAAAAAGTTTTTTTTGTTCTTTCGGAGAAAAACGACAAAAAAACCGAAAAAACGACTTTGTAGTTTTTTCGGGTTGCCATCAATGACTCAGCAGGATACAATTAATTAATTGCTTTTCATGAATTTGAAATTTTCACTAATTTTTTGATGTGATATATCGCCGCACTAATCTCCACACCTAGGTGAGTTTCTTCTGCTTCATTTTAATATTAGACCAAGTCTTAATCAGCTATATCACACTGTAAGAACTGTATATTATACTATAATTATATAGTTTTTCACCGCTTAATCGCATTCCCTCATTATTTATTGTCGAACGCTAGATCATATCTCACGCCAGATCGGCACACACATACTTTTCAATAATTTATTTTCATATTATGACCTTAAAAAATAAATAAAAAGTCAAACCTCTTAATTACGTCTAAAATTTGTAAGTGTCAGCTACAAAAATTTCTTTTATACTTTTTTCGGAGAGGTTTACTTCCTCTTCATGGGGAAATATAAAAATGGTGATTATGGGAGAGAAATGGAAGGAGTAAAAAATTAAAATATTAAAAACTCAAATATTATACATATTTTAAGTTTCGCGACTAAGAAATTAATATGTTTTATTTAAAAAAATAAATTTTTTTATTATATTTTAGTGACTTTTAAATTCGTTTTTTTAAAAAAAGAGGATAAACGACGATTAAATAACTTATTTAATGAATTTAAAACAATTTTTTAAATTTTTGATTTTTTATAAATTTATTTAGTTTTAAGTAATATCAAAAAAAACTGTTGATTGTCAGAAAGTGGCGAAAAGGTGGACTACATTATGCTCATTTTAGAAAGGGGACATTTAGGTTGAATTATTAGGCGCGGGACTTATTAGAGTTAAGTGTTGATTTGGAGGTGTTGATTTGGAAGTGTTGATCTGGGTTGCGTGTTAATCTGGGTTTGGTGTCGATCTGGGGTTCGGCATTTATTAAAGAGTGACGCAGCAGGATTCGAACCAATTTAATTAAATTTTACATTCAAGATTGTTAAAATCTGTGCTATATGTCCTAAAATTTGAATCCTAAGTATTTTATAGATGAATCACGTTTTATTTGTATGATTTTTAAAAAATATATTTTTTCAAAAATTAAACCTAGCCTTAAGAATGAAAAGGAAGAACCAAACAGTTAAAGATTGTCTTTAAATAAAAAACTAGAAATAATTGAGTATAAAAAAATAATAAAATTGTTTCTGATGCAAGAATCGCTGAAATTTTTAGTGTGAAATTCAACAAAAAGTTTTTTTGGCGTTCAATTATGAATTTTCTAATAAACGAGACATCACTAAAAAAATCATACATTTTATTGAAAACTTATTAAACACACCTAGATGTTTGAAATATACAGAAATTGAGCGAAATCTGGTTGGGTGGGTAGAAATGGTCAAAAATTATTGGGTTTTTTTACAGAGTTGCTACTGAAAGCAAAATCGATTGATTTTTACAAAAGTAGTTACTCTGATTCAAATTCACTAAATGACATAAAAAAAATTACGGCTACTAATGGTAGGATTTATCGCTTTAAAAGGAGACATAGACTAAACCTAAGGCAATGTTCCGGAGAGAGCTTTGAAATTCAGAAAAATAATTACTATTTTTTTTAAATATGTTTAAAGAAAAAATCAACCAATATGGCGAAGATAATATTTTTAATTGCAACAAAACTACGCTTTTTTATAAACTCGCGCACTAAAAAATTTATTAACTCGAGTAAGAAATGTAATCAAAAAATATAAAGAAAGGATTACTGTAATGCTAGAATGTAATATATCAGGAACTGAAAACTTCAAGCCTTTTATAATAGGGAAATTCAAAAATAAAAGGGTTCTTTAATGCTTTGGTAAAGATTTTTTTGTGATTACAGAAGTAATTCTAATGCATGGATGACTATAATAATATTTAATGAGTGGTTGTATAATTTGGATTTAAAGCTTAATGCAAAAAAATAAAAATCTTATTGGTTTTAGATAATTGTCCTTGGCATAAAATTTCCTATAAAACAGTCAATATCGAATTATTATTTCTCTAAAAAAATAGCACTTAAGAACCTTAACCACTCGATGCTGGGATAATCAGAAGCTTTAAGGCGAAATATTATGAGTATAAATTATCTTCTGTTGTGGCTAAAATATTCCAAGATGTCTCAGTAGAAACACTTTTTAAAAAAATTTCATTAAAGATGCTATATTATATTCAAAGTACTCAAGGGATGATGTTACTCAAGAAACAATAATGAATGTAGGAAAAGGGTATTTTCATATGAAGAGATTAATCAAACTTTATCTGATTATTTGCCATTAGAAAACATACCTGATTACAAGGAAATGACTATGGATTTGTTCATTGATGAAATTAAGAATGAAAATGATTTTTTGGAGATTTCACCGAGTTTCTGTGATATTTTTTACGAATCAGTTGATATGAAAAGCAATGGAATTCCTGATGATAAAAATATTGAAAATGTCGATTTTTATAGAGATTTTGTTGATATATATAATGAAAAAGAACCCGAACTTGTGTCGATTGATGAAGCTTTTATATGTTTTGACAAACTTAAGTCATATTTGTTAAATAATAAAAAGTATGATCATGATGTATATGATTCTTTAAAGTGTATTGAGGCTAAATAACTGCTGATAAAAAAGAAAGAAAGTACCGAACTATTTGGATTATTTTAAAAAAAGAATGATTTTTATAATATTTACCTTGTTTTTATTAATCCCCGCTTTTTTATACCCCGCTTTTTTTTCCAATATTTTTATATTCACCATTTGTGGCAAAAAGCGGGGCTGACTGTAGTTTTAAGAACACATGTTATTCAAAGAAATACTCTAATAAATAATTTTCACTCAAAAGACTACTATCGAATAAAATTGACATATTCACGAGTTAAGTCATTATTTGCAGTTATAACTGAAGGGAATGCATCTGAAATCATTAAAATCTGTTTAAATTGTTTGAGAGAAAAACCACCGGAAATATAGACAATTGTTACACATATTCTGCCCTATTTTCGTCGTGAATTATTAATAGTCGATACTATGGATTTGTCGGCCTATGAAAAACATAACTTAGGCTTCAAATATTTTTTTACAATGATCGATAGTTTTACGAAATTTGGTGGGTGTTATCTGAGTATTAGAAAGGATGCATCTTCGTTTACAAAAATTTTGTTAAAACATATACGTTTAGAAAGGACTTTTGGGCATATTCGCGTTTCGCCCCAAAAAATCAATTTTTTAATACATTATTTTAGAAGAATGTTTCAATAGGCTAGAAAAAAAATTAAAAATAAATAAAAAAATCAATTTGTCAAATAAAACATTTATTAATATATAAATTTCATAAGTTGGTTGTTACTTTAATTAAAGAAATAATATGCTTTAATTAATCTACACCTGAAATTTGACATTTTTATTGGCAATTATTGCTAATTCAATGAGATTTCTTGAATTATTTACTTGAGTTTTATCTTAAATAGTTTCCTTGGTTGTTTTAGGGACATTTACATCGTTCTTTTCTACAT
>SDVU01000592.1:0-11976 GCA_016256075.1 Dictyocoela muelleri | reverse complement strand
GGTCATTTTTATTAATGATTTTATCATAAATTTTTTAAAAAAGAGGATTATTCATATTCAAGAGTGTTCATATTTATGGGGATTCGCTGTATATTACTTTAACCCTTAATGTCATTTTCTGATTATTTATTAAAATGTCACTTAAAGATTCTAACAATTATTTTTAAATCAAATTGTGTTAATAACCACAAAGCTATTCGTTATCTATTTTATGAATTATTCGTTTTCAAATTTTATAAAATAACATGATTACAAAAAATTCAATCTAAATCAAATCAAAATCCAATCTTTTATTAATTTTTAATTGAATTGAAATTATAATTTCCGTTCTTCAACATGTTTATCATGAAATAATTCTTCACACCCTGAATCATAAGAAAATAATCATATTTTTTTAAACTTACCTTCAAATCTTTCAAATAATTAGCAAGTTCAAGAACTTGCTCATTTGAAATAATAGAACTAAATCTTTGTTTGAAAATTATCCTATACGTTGTACCAGGCTCTAATTTTATGATTTTTACAAATTCAACGAGTCTTTTCAGAACATAATTTTTAAGATCCTCTTTTTTTAAAAAAAGTTTTTCAGGATCGTCGTTCTTAATCTTTAAATCATTATTTTCAATTTTAAAAACCGATGAATCGGCTTCAACACTATGATTAACCTCCAACTCACCATTAAATCTTTCTATTCCAGAATCATTCTGTAAATTTACTGATTCGTTTTTATAATTATGATCCTTAAAATTTAATTCTTGTTTCTTATTTTTTACTTTATTCCTCTGCAAATCATCATGTTTATAGCTCGCTTTGAATAAAAATAAAGGATAAATATTATGACAATGTTTAAAACGTAATCCCTCGTTTCCCAAATATTCTATTATCTTGATATTATCAGTCTCTGTTTTATTTTCTAGAATCAAAATATTTTTAACGTCTATTCTTATTTCTTCAAAATTCCCAAATATTAATATTTTGCTTAATATTTCAGATTTAGCATTTTTTTCACAACCGAGACTTGTCGTGATGAATAATACTTGTTTCATAAGGGGTTTAGATTATTGACTTTGTAAATAATTTTTTAATTTAAAAAAATATCTTCAAATGTGAATATTTAAGATTTAGAATTTAAGATTTAGAATTGAAGATTTAGAATTTAAGATTTAATATTTAAGATTTAGAATTTAAGATTTAATATTTAAGATTTAGAATTTAAGATTTAAAATTTAAGATTTAATATTTAAGATTTAGAATTTAAGATTTAGAATTTAAGATTTAGAATTTAAGATTTAATATTTAAGATTTAGAATTTAAGATTTAGAATTAAAAATTTAGAATTTAAGATTTAATATTTAAGATTTAGAATTTAAGATTTAGAATTAAAAATTACTAAATAATAAAGATTTTAAAGTAAGAATTTTTCTATTTAAGTCAATATTTGAAAAAGAACCCTTGTTTTTGTCCAAACAAAAAAAGCGGTTTTTTAATATTTTTGTTTAAATAGAAAAATTCTTACTTAAAAAATCTTTATTTAGAATTTAAAGATTTTTTAATTTTTATCAGGATCACCAAAATCTTTCTTAATAAGCAGATTTTCAATATTTAATAATTTTTAAGCGCATAACACCAAATATCATAAACAAAAATAAAATCACCCATGCTATTCTATGAAGAAATTGATAAAGACTTAACAGAACTAAAACCCCAAACATTTTCAGGGTTCTCACCATATTTATCAATTAAAAACAAATTCATAATTCTTCCAACATTAACAATTTCACAATTTCCATTTCAGTTTTCAATTGATAATAAATTTCTTCATTCGCAGTTTTTTATGAGTTTTAAAAATTCGTTTATAAAGGGCCAATCTATTTATAATTTTGATAAGTTGATAACTAAGAGTGTTAAAGAGAAGAATTTTAATATTACAGAGGAAAATTTTAGGTTAAATAATGGAAAGAATGAAAGTAAAGAAAAGTATGAAAGTAAAGAAAAGTATAATGATGAAAGGTATAATGATGAAAAGTATGATGATGATAAAAAGTATAATAATAATGATGAAAAGTATAATGATGGTAATTTTCAATCACAACTAGAAATATGTCATATAGGGCCTTTACTTCAATCTGTAAAATATATTTATTCATCTTCACCCTTTCTAATCTACAATAATAGTTTAGAATTTATAATTAAAAACAAAACAATAAATCTGGGAATAGAAGTTGTAAAGAGTATGGCTAAATTTAATGAAAGTTTATTTAAAAATAAAAATTTTTATTATGACTATGAAAATATAGAATTTACCGGGTCAATCAAAACAATTAAAGATATCTTTATTTTTAAAATATCAAAATTTATGGTGCTTTTAGGATATATAAAAAGAATACCATTGAGAAGAATTTCAAATAATTTTGAAAATTATAATAAAAATGATGAAAATTTTGATGAAAACGAAAAGGAATTAACCTCTGGAATTGAACTTCAATTGTCACCTCTCGCTGTTAACAATACAATTTATTTTAAACTAGATACATTTAGGTCATCTGTTAAAACTTCAATTCAAAATTTTGTAAAATTTTCAATAACCGTCGAAGAAAAGGTTTTTAATAATTTTTTGTTGAGTTTTTCTGGTGAATATGATTTTTTAGGTGTTAGTGAATGCGGAATTGGAATTAGCTATGAAATTTAAAGAATTAACGCTTTTGTGGTTGATTATTCTTAATGATAGATTTTTTTATAATTCAGCTAAATATTATTTCTTAAAAGTATTTTGAAAGTTAAAGAAATCTTAATATAAAAAGGTATTTTTTATAATAAACTTTTCATACTACTTTTAAGTTTCCCTGAATTGAATCATAATTAAGATTTTAACGGAAATAGATTTTTGAAAATAGTTAATGATTTTACCGCCGAATAATCAGATAGTCACAACACAATTATAGTTTATAAATTTGATTTGATTAAAAATTTATCATTTTTGATTATTTTGAACATTTTCAAATGATAACGGAATTTTTATTTTTTGATTTGTTGGTATAACTCGCAGAACTAAGATCGATCCATCTAAAACTGATCTTGTTAATAAAATTTTTTTGTAAATAACTCGTTGAATTATCAAAGTGAATTTCAGAAAATTTACTTTTTATGCTAAAACTTATATATTTCAGCCAACTCAATGGATATAATTAGACTATATATAGTAGAGCTTGGTGTAATTTTTCATTTATTACATTTTGAACAGCAGATATATAAGGAATTATTTTCAATTTTTTTATTATTTATTGATCAGGTTTAGGGTTACTAATTTGTGGTCTTTTTTCTAATAATTTTTTTTTAAACCATATATATATAAAAATATTACATGTTGACATCATCCATAGCTGCCAACCCGGAGAGCGGTCTCCTACCTTGGATCTGCGACCTTTGGTTCTTGGTGTTCCAATAATCGCTTTTGCGCGTAAGCGCAAAAGCGGACATTTGCGCAAAAATTAAAAAAAAAATAAAAAAATATCTATTAACCCCGAAAAATCCTAAAAGCGAAAAAAATATTCATCTACACTAGCATCAAAAAGATTATTCCTCAAATAAAATTCAATTTGAAATATTTCATTCATTTTTTAAATATTATTTATCAGTTTTAAAATTTTTTTTGAGTTCAAAATTAAATCCAAAAGAATTCTCTGCATAATTCTTTTGAAAATAGATAATTTCTTGGTCTTTTTTTATTAATGAAAAAAATTAATATATGTTTGGATTGTTACATTCGAGATTTAAATTCTATATAGGCCTCGCATTATTATTAGCAGCAGAAATTTTTTTAATACGGTCTAAACAACGCAAAATCTTTTTAATCTCGCAGTTTTTGAATTTTTTGAAATATTTTTTTCAATGATAAATAAATAATCTTTTATTCATAATAATAGTAGTGAAATAAGGGTCTAAAAATATTTTTTAAAAATTTTGCTAAATGTCCGTTTTTGCGCAATAATTCTCGTGCCGAAAACATCAATAGCTGCCAACCCGGAGAGCTGTCTCCTACCTTGGATCTGCGACCTTTGGTTCTTGGTGTTCCAATAATACGTCACTTTCTAAGCTACCCAGAAGCCCAGCTGTATACGCGATTTAAGTTTTATCAATGACTCGGCAGGATAGAGGTAATTAGTGGCTTTTTCATGAATTTTTATTTTTTCACTACTTTTTGCCGAGATGCGTTGCCGCACTCATCCTTACACCTAGGAGAGTCCCTTCTGCCTCATTTTCATATTAGACCAAGTCTAATCAACTATACTACACTGGAACAGCTGTATATTAATACTATATTTCTATAGCTATGACCGCTTAATGTCATTCCCTCATTATTTATTAAAGAGTGACGTCAGCGGGATTCATACAAGATAATTAAATTTCACATTCAAAGTGTTAACCACTGAGCTATCCGGAATGAACCCCCTGCATGCGAAAACAACACGCTTTTGATTCATTAAGCCATGCCAAAACAACACGCCTTAATATTTTTTTAAAAAAAATGTCGACCCCTTCATGATTAAAATTAAAAATTAAAAAAAAATCCTTTTAATTAATCAAATTTATTAACTCTAACTCATTGATATTTTTAACGATACCATTTTCATCTTGAACAATAAAAACATCATTTTCAATTGCAACTACTCGATATTTTTTATTTGAGTAAATGCTCTCAAGTGGCATACGTCTTGTGGACATGTTATTTCAAAATCTTTAGCGATTCTTACGAAATCTCCGACGAACAATTTGTCCTCATAAAACAAGCATCGACTTCATATTTTTTAGAATATAATACCAATTTTTCTTTGCACAATTATATCTAATAACACCCTGATCATTCATATACTCAACGCCTGATTCATTGATTTCTTAGTTTCTAAATAAAAGAAATGGTTTTTCTTTCGTTCACGATGGTTAGTATTATTATATTGGGAGAATATATCATCATATAAGTAAACCCAATTTTTAGAATCATTTTAGAGAGCCTTGACCAATTTGCTTTCAAGGTTTGGTTAAATCGTTCAATTTGGCCCCGACTCTGTGGATATTGAGTCCTCTTATGTACTATTTTAACTTTAAACATTTCACAGACAGATTCTACTTCTTTATTAACGAATTCCCGGCCATTGTCTGTATGGAAATACATCCATGGTCTTTTATTATAAAATAGATTTTTTAGTATATTTTTAATTGTTGCTGCATTTCTTTCACAAATAGCATAGCAAAGTGCAAATCTACTAAAACAATCAATTAGAGAAAAAAAATATAAATATATTCATCATTATACTGTTTATAGCTATGCAGGTCAATTAAATCACCCATTACCCTGTCATGTATTTCCGTTATCTTAACTGACTACACATTCTTTTTTATTGTTGTCTAACTTTGTTTTTTGCACCCTTTGCAATTTTTTACAAATTACAATACTTCTTTGCGCCCTATTTCCAGATAATTTTCAGATAATTTTTTTCTAATTTGTTGACACATAAATGACCAAGTAAATGTGGGGTTTTTATTATATCAAAACAAATATCAAAACAACAAATATGTTCTTTATGCCCTGTGGCTGTTTTTATATAAAGTATATTATCACTGTAAAGAAAATTACAACATTTTTTTATGAAATCTTTTCTCTTATATCTTTCCAAAAATGTTGGTACCAAACATAGCATAAAAAAAGGCTATTAACAGCTTCTCACCCTCACTGCTGATGTTTATAATTTTAGTCATGAAGGGGTCGGCATTTTTTTAAAAAAAATATTAAGACGTGTTGTTTTGGCATGTCTTAATGAATTAAAAGCGTGTTATTTTTGCATTTATGTGGTTTATATAAAAAACAATAGAATAAAAATGAAAATTTTTAAATTATTGCTTTTAATTGAATTGCGTCGTTTTCACATGAGTGTCGTTTTCGCATGCAACAAATATTATTTAAATTATTTAATATTAAATTTAAATTTTATTTTAAAAAAATATTAAAAATTTTGCTAAAAGGGGAGACGGAGAACCTTAGTTGTAGGCATCTTTCAAAAAAAACCTGCTAATTCGGGGCTTGTTGGGTATTATGCCCACCATAAATTTTTTCAAAAAATAAATGTGGTCATAATACCAAAAAAAGCAAAATTTTTTTATAAAAAGGTAGCCCATATGGATAAAAATTTTATTTTATCATGAAAGTTTAAAAATGTATTGAACATAGAAATCCCGGATATAATCCCCAGATCCCCGGGGTGAGTAATTTGAGACTGGATCAGAGTTATGTTAAAAATTAATTGTGAAAATTAATGATTACCAACGCAGGTTACTTTTATAAATAAAAAAATTTTGATATTCAGGCCTTTTAATACTTTTGAAAAGAAACAAAAAAAGCGTATGATTGAAATATGTTATTATTATTATCACAATGGTAATTCTTATTCTGAAAAAATATTAAATTTGATTACAATTTACTAAAATTTGATTATAATTTATTTAAAATTCGATTTTAATTATTGTTTTAAATTTCAATATTTGTTGCTTAATTTATTAATGGGAAAATTTGACCAGATCCACAATGTTAAGGATATTTCTGAGATATTCTTTAAATAATTATTGAAAATTTTTAAATAAATCTAATATTATTTATTGATATGAAGTTTTTAACACTGTTTTTAATTTAATTTTGATAAAATTTAATTAAAATATTTTTTTTTCAATTAGATAAATAATTTATAAATATTTTTATTTAATAAATTTTTTTAATAATTAATTTTTATTTTTTCAAACCATTAAGGGTTAAAAATTAAAAAAAAATAAAAAATCAAATCCAAGGTAGCTAGCTACCTTAGTGGTGGGCATAATACCGAACAAGACCCAGACAATCTTTCTTAAATTTTTTTAGGCTAAAGCTATGGGTTATAGAAAAAGGGTTTTTTTAAAAATTATTTTAAAACATATTGACTAAATAGCATATATAAATTATTTTGAATAATATTCAAATAAAACATAAATCTTAAAATTTAATTTAATAATCACCTAATTTTCCCAAATCTCGATTAGAGAGGTCATTTTTGATTAATTCATAGTTTTATATTCCTACAATGTAGTCGTTCAACTGGTTTTTTAACAATAAAAAAAATCAGTCCTCCTTTTAACACCTAAGTAACTTGAGTGTAGCAGAAACCAGCTATGTCTCTGGTAGCATGGTAGTGAGGTATTAATAACACTAAGAAACAAATAAACTAATACTATGGTTTGAAACAAGTTTACGGGTTGGCAATTATGATTATTGTAAGTATTTAATATCTATATACATTAAAAATAGTTTTTTAAAATGTTGATGTGTTTTAATGATTGCTAAAATAATTTTTTTCATAGCAGTATATTTAATTTCTGATTTTGATAATTTATAGATAAAATTCAAAAATAAGATTTTATTTTTGAGTTAATATAGAGCCCAAGCTTATAAGAAGAAGCCTCAGTTGTAATTTCTAAGAGATCATTATAATAGAGTTAGCAACTAATGTTTTAATTTTATTTTTTTTATACTTTTTTTGTAACAACAGTTGTAGACTCTGTATAATTCTGTTAAAAAAAGTACGCGATAACTCGCTTTGGGGAGTTCTTGCGCTGTTTTTAGGAGGATTTTGCATGAACCCGTGTGAAATTTTTTTTAAAAAGAATTTTTATTACCCGATAGGCGTAAAAATTATAATTTTTAATATAACTAAGATTTTTTTTATCAAATTAAGGTTTAATTTTCTAAAAAATTTATTTTTTAACCCATATCGGCAATTTAAAATTTCTTTTTTTTAAACAAATCTGAGTTAATTGTTCGCAAACTGGCAGAATAGAAAAATAGAGAGTCGTTTTCCAGAAGTTAACGGGAAAAAAATGAAAATTTTTATAATTAATTAAATTAAAAAATAAGTTTAATTTAAAAGCAAATTATAAATTTTATAAAAACGAGATTAAATCTAGTTTCAGATTTATTTTATATAAACTTCTGATATGTAGCCAGATAGCTTGGAGATTAAAACTCTTGAAGGATCATTAAAGAATCGAGGTTCTAATCCTCTGACGTCATTTAATAATAATTAGGGAATGGCATTAAGCGTTAAAAAACTATAAAATTAAAGAGTGTATACAGTTTTTCAGTGGGGTATATCTGATTAAGACTCTGTCTAATAGGAAATACCATAAATTACTTTTCTAAGTGTGATGAAGCGCGACGACCCGTTTCGGTAAAATAAGTAACGAAAAATAAAAATTAATAAAAAGAACCTTATTACCTACATTCTGTTAGTCAATGATAAAATAAAAATGCGTATACAGTTTGCTAATAGTTAGCTTAATAGTGACGTATTAGTTGAACACAAAGATCCAGAAGACTAAAAGCTATTATATTAGATAACATTCTGTGCAGGCAATTATTGATTTTGTCATAATGTAATATAATATGAAATTTTATAAAAGACAAAATTAAATCTAATTCCAGCTTTATTTTATATATACTTCGAATATTTGCGCTATTTTTTAAAAGAAATCTAAATAATTGTGATAAAGATAATTTGAAAACTCGGTTAATCTGAATAATCGTCGGTTTTGATATATAACGTCAGTTTTGAAAAAAAATAAACACCCGGGATAGTATGGGAATATGAAAAGAGTTATTTAAACCAACTTTGTATAAATACCTAATCGATCCATTTGAGAAAATACAAAAATCTTAACGCTTCGTCATCTTTTTAACCCTTTTTATAATAATTTCTTTGTTCTTTTTTCTGATTTTTTTCAACCTGACGTTCAATCTCAAAACCGAAGATTAACCAAAATACACAGGAACATTAATTTGATTTTTCCTTAAATCAAATTTTTCTTTTTTTAATTAATTATTTATTTATTATGAATTATTCTTTTATTCACATATTTAACATCAATCTTCTTTAGTATACTTTGATTTTTTCTTCCGAGTTTACTGACGATGATACACTTCCTAATTATTTTTTTTGTCGAACATTAGCAATATACTCTTATAAACGTTCAAATATATTTACATTTCATGTAACAGACTTTTTCACAATAAATGAAATTGTTGCAAAAATACTCTAAAAATTGACCACGATAAAAATATTAATCAGTCCCATTCCCCCTGAGGCGATCGGTCTTATTTCATCCCTTACAGGTATTAATTATAATAAAAATAAAGAAAAGAAAAAAATTCAAAACTAATTATAATTTACTTAAATTCAAAAAAAAACAACTAACTCTTAATCCTTATTATTAAATTTAACCAAAATAAATTTGAAAATTCTTGTATTAATGCCGCCAACACCACTTTCGTCGCTCTTTTCTTTGCATTATTATATTATCGAAGAGATTCTGCCGATTGGGTATCTGATCCGGTCAATGAATTTTTAAATTCATATTTATGACATACCATGTCATAAATATAAGCAATCTCAGACAAACACTTGTTTGTTGGATATTAGTCTGTCTATATTGTAGACCCATGAACCACGTTTTTCACAATCTGAGGAATTATATTTTTCTTTTTTTTTATGACTTTGGTAAATGTCCCGGAGATTTGCTGTCCCACTTCAACTATACAAAGGGCTTCTGTTTTATTAGAGGGGGAATACTCTTTATGGCTTTTGCATTTATAATTCAACATTCTCTCTCAATTTAGACCAAATTTAAAGACCCACTCATAGGATTGTTTTAGAAGTTGTAAAAGCAATTTCTTGATATTAGATTCTTAATATTAATAACCTTATCCAGCAACTTTCTATTAACTGTGAATGCATTTTTAATGAGACGCTGGAGGGTTCCAGATGCGAATTTGATTATAATTCACACTAAAATCTTTAAGCACTTTGTAATTGCGCAAAAAACGAACCTATTTTATGCTGAGTATTTTTTAAAATTCCGGCAACCTTTAGTAAAGCATCACCAGCCCTTCTCGTCAATATTCCGAGTATAAGGAATGAGCCTAATCGACAGATTTCAAAGTGGACAGATTTTAGAATTTCAGATCATGTATCGCGCACAAAAACACCAATGAAGGCTTCTGTGCTCAAAACGTACGTTGATTCCCCCAACTGTAAAACGTTAACTTTAGGGTATAAAATTTCTTATTCTTATAAGTCACATTTCACTCCATCAGGAGGAAAATGATATCCTAAATCAGTGTTTCTAAACTTTTTTTGATTTGTGACTATTTCCCCTATGACTTTTTTTAACCCCCCCCCCTATGACTTTTTTTAAAAATCGCCCCCCCCTCTATAAAATTTATGTCAGTGGAAATAAAAACATAGACAAACTAAGGTAAATTTTTTTAATTTTTTTTTAAAATTTACATTTCTAAGATAAAAATTCTTCACAAAGTAACAAAATAATTAACAAAAATTCTAAACACGCTTGAAATAAAAACATTATTTAAATTTATTGGTTAATCACATTACTACATAATAGAAGGATTGTTAGTTTTAAGTTTATAAAATCAATAGTTATTTAATGTTATGGATTTTAATTTCTATTCCTTATGCTATTAAATCAACAAATGTAATTAAAAAAAATATTCATAAATTTGTTATTTTAGATGCCAAAAATAAAAATGTCCAATTGTTTTTATACCTTTATTTTTTTCGTTTGTTATTTTTTTTCGCCCCCCTTAAAAACAATAATCGCCCAGGTAAAGAAACACTGTCCTAAATCATTAATTTTTATCAGTATCATTTCCCCCTTGGAGGGAAATAAGCCTGATCTAAAATCTCTATATGAGTTTTTTATTTTGTCGAATGAAATTGCGACATTTTTCAGAAATACATGAAAATATTAATAAATATATACATGTTTGGAAATATTAATCCAAATTAAATTTAGATTCCTCGAGAATTATATTTTCTAAACCATTATGTGATTCAAAAAAAATTTAAATAGTTCAATATTTTTTTAAAAAAACGCCGTAAAAAAATGGAAAACGTCATTGGCCTTTTCCTATTTGCCTTTTCTTTAACAGATAGGTGTAAATTATATTAATAAATAAGTAATATGTTATTATAAAATATTTTTTTTATTATTTAAAAAAATATTTGAACACCTATCGATAATTTGTAATTTTTTATAATTTGTGTGTGAGAGTTCGCAAAATTATCAAAAACATCGAAAGGTATCGCCTCGAAAAAATCGCAATATCTCACCATAAAATCTGCTAAATAACGAAATTTAGCATATGATTGAGGTTAAACATAAAATTTTTCAAATAATTAAACTGTTTTTATACAAAATAACTTATTTAATTAGAAATTTATAATCCTAATCTTTATCTGTTAATTAAAATTCTTTATTATAGACTCATGAGGCGACTTCTCGCACAGCGATTTTGAGTTAATGTGGGCTTAAGTCTATATCAGAAGCATCTGTTGTAATTTTTAAGTGACGGATATAAAACAGAGAGAAAAGCAGGGCTCTAACCCGGGTTTCAGACCCACCCTAAAAAATATAAAAACGACATTCACAAGAGGAGAAGTAATGATGCTTATATCAAATAAGCCCAATTCCTCGAGATAGAACTGTAAATGAAATTATTTTTATGTATGGACGAATATATGAGAGTTTCTAAAAATAATTTCATTTACAGTTTTATCTCGAGGAATTGAGCTTATTTCATATAAGCATCATTACCTCTCCTCTTGTCAATGGCGATTTTCTATTTTTTAGGGAGGGGGGCTGAAACCCGGGAGAGAACCAAAAGCAGTGTTTTACTTCTATTTTTTTCGGTAATTTCTATCCGAAGATTATTTTAGACTCTGTAAAATTTTATTTGAAGATTTTTTTTGCGAAATTTTTTACAAATATGATTTATTTCTTGCGAAATTTCCCCTTTAAAAGGATTTATATATATATTACATGCTGACAACATCCATAGCTGCCAACCCGGAGAGTTGTCTCCAACCATAGTCTTATGACCTT
>SDVU01000591.1:0-12055 GCA_016256075.1 Dictyocoela muelleri | reverse complement strand
ATTTTTTATATTAATTATATATTTAGATTTATCTCGAGATTTTACACTTATTTAAAATAAGAAACATACTCTATGCTCTTACCAATTAAGATTTTCAAATTTGCAGAGGGGTCTCTAACCCGTTTGAGAACCAATTTATTTATTCCATGACATTCAATAGATCTTAAAAATAACTCAATCGGCCGTCAATTAATTTAATTTGCTATACTATAATTTAAAACCTTAAGGGTAAAAATTCTAAAAAAACATTGAAAATTTAGTTCTACTCCGTTAAGACGACCCGAATTTTTTTCCAAAAAAAGGAAAAAAATGGTATGATAAAACATATTTTTATATGGTAAACTCTGAAATGCGTGCATTTTTCCATAAAAATAAATAATTATATTATATTTCTTAATTTAGCTGAAATAAATTAAGAAAATATAATATAATTATTTTTATAGAAAAATGCACGCATTTCAGAGTTTACCATTTAAAAATATGCTTTATAATACCTTTCTTTCTCTTTTTTGGAAAAAATTGGGGTAGTCTGAACAGAGTAGAACCAAATCATGTTTATTTACTTTCGTTTTCTTATATATCCTAAATCACAAATAACAAAACATCTCATTCATCTTTGCCAACTGCAGCCAAAAAGCTATATACTTAAAACAAATGAACTTCTTTTATATTTTACATCTTCTTTTTTATACTTCTTTGACTCTTTTCAACTTGCTGTATGCCTATTACATTCAACGCTATAATTATAAAGTTATTACCCACTTATTTTTAATTCCAATTATTTAATAAAGTGAAGTCAAGGGGATTCGAACCTCTATACTTTAATACCACATTCAAAAGTGTAAATCACATACCCAATAGCCTTTAAAACCGACCTTTCGATTTATGAAATCTTTTACAACTATAATCAATAATATTGATGATATAAAACTGATTATAATTTTCAAATTATAAAAATATAAGCGAAAATATTGATAATATCTGTTTTTATTTTTTTTTATAAAATCGATTTTAAATATGTGTAAAATGTAAATTTTACACCAATAGTACAGTGGTAGTACATGAGCTTCCCAAGCTTAAAGTCCGGGTTCGATTCCCGGTTGGTGTAAATTTATTTAAAAAAATATCAACAATAAATTTACTTATATATAATAAAGCTTTTTTATATTGTTTAAATTTTTAAAATAAATTGCCTTCATTGATCTATGAAATTTTCATTAGTGATTTTTAATCATATATTTTTTGAATTTTATATTTTATGTTTAAAATATCCGAAATGACTACCACAGTAGGGTTTAACCAGCACCTTTATACTTTTTTTAATTAATATATCAGTCCTAACATACTAGGGGACAGTTGTGTACGTGAATTATGTTTTAAAACGTGTCAACAATAATAAGACAATCCACGCTTCCAAAGAATATTACATCCTTTAATGTTCTTGCCTATATGTATAACCGCATCATACCCGCATAGGTTTCGTGTTATACTATAAAAGATTTTTCCATTATCAATCAGCTATACAACACAAGAACAACTGTATATTAATACTATATTTCTATACTTATTGACCGCTTAATGTCATTCCCAATTATTTATTAAAATGGCTTTAAATTAATTCAAACCATGATACTTAATATACGTTCAAGGGTATTAATCATTTAGTGATTTGACAAAAATTAAAATTAATAATAATAATAAATATCAATTAAAATAAATTTTAATTTATGCAATTTAAAAATATATAAACAAAAAAAATCATCACCCCAAATGCAAAAACTTGAAAAGCTACTCAACACAATAACAACCAACCCTAACAAACACTTAAAAGCATATGCAACTTCCACCCTAACAGACCAACTAATAGAATACACAGATTATCTCGATTTCATCTTAATAAAAATCTACACATTACTTACCAGCGAAAACACTGATAATCGAAAGAATGGTTCAAAAATTTTATCAGCAATTGCACGATTCATCGATCTCAAAGTTCCTAATTTCAGGTTACCATCAATTGTTGAGAATGAAAAACATTTTTTTTATTTGGGATCTGATGGATCTGAATATGTAGGCGATGCTGTTGATATGGAAACTCAAATAAAAACAATAAAAATGAAAATTGGCGTTGAAAATCAGTTTTGCAGCGAGGAATTGGTAACAAAGAATGATATTAATGAGGGGATTATTAAAATTAATAATGAATTGCATAATTTTAAAAATAATGAAGAACATAAATTTAATAATAAGCATAAACGGAATAACGAAGAAGGAGAGGAAACAAATCACCACCTGAATAGAAAAAGACATCAAAACAAAAGATTAAAAATTATTTCAAAAGTTAAAACTCAAAAACAAGAATCTGTTGTTAACAACACGAATGATTTTTTTAAACATCTCGAGATGAATATGTTGTCACCTCATTGGTTTAAAAGACATGGAAGTTTTTTAGCTTTCTGCGCGTTGCTCAGTGGTAGTCAAATAAATGATGATGAAAGTAAAAAGAATAATGAAAGTAAAAAGATTGTTGAAAGTGATAATAAAAATGATAATCAAAACAATGATGATCAAAACAATAATGATCAAAACAATGATTATCAAAACAATGATGATCAAAACAATGATAATCAAAACAATATTAATCAAAATAATATCAAAACAACCAAAGAACAACAAATCTATTTCACAATCACTCTTCCTGATTTGTTGATAAAAAACATACTTGAAATTTTGTATTTTGATAAATTCAGCGATTTTATCTCAGATCAATCATCAGCGCCAGTTCGTGAAGCAGCCGCATTCCTCTTAAAATTACTTTACCCACTCATAAAAGATCAAAAAACAAAAATAAAACTAACCCAATCAATCTTCAACCTCCTAAAAAACAACGACTGGCAAGTACTAATTAGTGGTCTGCTTTGTATCGACCAACTATTCCCCGAACTTACTATCATCGAAAAGGAACAACTTATAACAATTTTATCACCCCTAATCAACTCACAAGATGAAGATGTCAGATACAATTCGGCAAATATTTTAATTAAATTAGTGCCACTTATGACCAATCAATTAAAAATTAATATTGTTGGGCAGTGCTGGAATGATATAAAAACCAGTCAAGATATATCTTTATCGAAGACAAGTATTATTTTATTACTATCAGAGATTTATAAATCTGATAAAGAGAAAAACCATGAATATAAATCTTCTAAGTCTTATAAATCTTCTGATGATAATGATGATTTTCAGGTATCATTAAGAAATAATATTCAATATTTATTTCCATGTTTTAGATCTCCAATTCACGATGTTAGAAAATCAATTTTAGTCCTGTTTATTTCAATATTTAAGAATTTTAAAAATGAATTTATAAATGAAAATAATAACTTGATTAATAAAACGATTGATCTGAATGATAATCCAATCAATCCTATTGATAAAGATAATATTAACTTTGAAAACAATTTAATTGATGATCATTCACTTTTAAAAATATTTTCTTACCTCATGCAAAACATTTTCATCGAAGAAAAAGAAGAAATTCTAAAACTGACAAAACAACTAATCAACATGACCTATCCACTCTTGAAGAATAAAAAAGAAACACTCAAGCGATACACATCAATTCTTTTTAAAAACCTAAATGATGAATATAAAAAAGAAGAGTTTAATGATTCTACACTTGCGACTGATTTACATTTCTCGAATAGTGGGATAAAAACGATAGGTGAAGAGGTTGTTATGAGAGGCCGTACTAATTATTTAGAATTTTTAATTAACGATTTTGTTGATTATCGTGAGATGGAGGGAATAAATGATGATTATAATGAAGTTGATCAGGAAATTGGTAATTATAATGATCATAGGATTGATAAACCTAAAAATCTATTTAAAAGAATCACCAAAAGTTATTTTTTAGAACTATACCTAACAATTCAGAATATGAAAAATTATCGAAGTTCAGCAACAGCTGAAATATCTAATGAAGATTTTTTAGACAAAATTAAAAATTTAGAAATGAAAGATTTTGATTTATCATGTTTGATGGTTAATTTAAAAAATGAATTCCGAGAAATTAAAAGTGTCAAAAATTGTAAAATTGAAAACTATAATGATGACAATATTAATCATTTTAAGAATAACAACGATAATAATCATTTTAAGAAAAACAGCGATACTAATTATCTTAAGAATAACAAAATTAAACCAAATGAGAACACAGAAATGACAACCTTCATAGAATTCAAAAAAATAAATATTCATGAATTTGAAAGAAAATTAAACAATCATGCATATATCTCTCATCACCAAATAACAAATTTATTCTTCATTGAATTATTACGATTAAAAGCAGCAGATTCTATCAACAACAAAAGTATAACACCCGAGCTTCTCTTTTTTTTCCATAAAGAATATTCAAAAGCATTATTAAAAATAATTTCTAAAATAATAATTAAGAGATTTAATAATTATCAATTAGAATTGTTGTTGATATTCTTTGTTAAGACAATGCCGAGAAGTTTAAATTCATTTTTTGAAGTTTTAAAAGATAATTTTTTCAATTTCAAGAATGTTTTTGAATATTCTAAAGTTATGAATAATCGATTTTTGTTTTATTCAACTGTTGTTGAACATTTTAAAGAAAAAGAAAAATTCAATTTTATTTTTTATGACTGTTTGAAAGAAATTGAATTGATAACCGATGAAAGTTATAATAATTTAAAGAATATAAATAATCATAATAATATTAAGAACATTAATAATAAAAATAATAATATTTATCATATTAATATTAACAACATTAATCATATTAATAATCATATTAATAATAATATTAGCCTTAATAATATCGCTTATTGTAAAAATATTTTAAAATATTTCATTACTGAATGGAAATATAACGAAATTATTGTTGAGCTAATTTTATCAAAATTAAATATAAGCAACTCCAATGAACTTGAATTCATTCTTTCATATTTAGATTTTATTGTTGATATTCATGATCATTCTTTTAATGTTCTTTTTGTAAGACCATTATTGAAGATTATTAAGTTTACTGGAAATATTATGGCAATGTCTATTTTATCAAAAATAATATCAACCTTGCAGTTTAAATTGAATTATAGGATTGAAAATTTTGAAAATCATGGAAATTATAGAGATAAGAAAGAAGATAAGAAAGATAATAATAAAAATATTAATAAAGATAAAAATAATAATGATAATAATAAAGATTATAGTAATGATTTTAATAATGATGATATTAATGATATTAATAAAGATTATAGTAATGATATTAATAAAGATTATAGTAATGATATTAATAAAGATTATAGTGATGATATTAATAAAGATGATAGTAATGATATTAATAAAGATTATAGTAATGATATTAATAAAGGTTATAGTAATGATATTAATAAAGGTTATAGTAATGATATTAATAAAGGTATTAATGATATTGATAATATTAACATATCCTTGATAAAACAAATAATTCATGAGAAATCTATCGTAGAACAACTTTACGATCCTGAAAAACTCCATAAAATAAAAATATCTCCATTAAAAGTAAAATTAAGAAATTATCAGATAAAAGGAATTGAATGGATAAATTTTTTGAGAGTTTTTGGTGTTAATGGAATTTTAGCTGATGATATGGGTCTTGGTAAAACTGTTCAAGTTTTAGGATATTTAGAATCAGTTTATAAGAATTATTTAGATTGTGTTAAAAATGATAAAGACGATATTTATGATAAAGATAATATTTATGATAAGAATTCCAAAAATGAATTTTATGATGATTTAAAAGATGAATTTAATAATGATCATCATTTAACATCCATTGTAATTTGTCCAAGTTCGTTAATTGATCATTGGATTAATGAAATTAAAAATATGACGAACTTAATAATTGGAATTCCTTACAGAAAAAATAAAAACCAGTCATTTGAAGAATTATTTGAAAGTGGTTATCAAGAAAGGAGTAACAATAAATTTGATAAAAATAAAACAAGTAATGAAAATATAATCAATAAGATAAAAAATAGATTTACTATGATAAATAACAATAAGATATGTGGAATCGATAATAAGATATGTGATATCAATTCTATTAATAATAATATCAATTCCATTAATAATTCTATTAATAATAAAAACAATAATTTAAAGATGAAAATAATAATCACAAGCTACGAATCATTTAGATCTGATTATGAATTATTTATAAAAAAGAAATTCTTTTACCTGATAATCGATGAAGGGCATATATTAAGAAATCGAGAGACTTTGATTTATAAAAGATTATCATTAATCAATTCAACCAACAAGCTGATATTAACAGGAACGCCAATACAAAACTCAGTTGATGATTTATTTTCTCTTTTTAATTTTCTAATGCCGGGCTATTTAGGTGATAAAAAGTATTTCAATTCTTATTATCTAAAAAGTATAAATCAAGGCAAAGATAGCCGAGCAAGTGAAAATGATGTTAATAGGATGGATTGTAGAATTAAAGAGTTACATAAAAAGGTTTTACCTTTTATTATGCGAAGATTGAAGAGTGAGGTTTTGAAGGACCTCCCTGAGAAAGTTATAAAAGACGTTCTTGTTGAATTGAGTAGTAAGCAACGAATTTTGTATGATTCGATTTGTTGTCAAGGTAGTGATCATGAAGAGTATAAAATTAATGAATATAGTCATAAGGATATTCATGATTATCAAAATGATCTTAATAATGATGATCTTAATAATTCTTGTAACAACATTACTAAAAATATTTTAAAGAGTATCCCTTCTAAAGAACAAATAACTTATGGTAATATTAAAAAATCTAGTTTTAAAAGAATTTCTGAACAATTGAGGATATGTTCGTTGACTGATGATATTTATAATTCTTGTAAAATATCAGCTCTTAATGAATTGATAAAGATTTTCGGTGCAGAAGAAATGACGAATAAAATTTTAATTTTCTGTCAACTTAAGACATCTATTAGTGCTATTAAACGCTTTTTAGAAGAAAATTATAAAAATCTTGGAATTTTAATTCTTGATGGCACAATTCCTTCAAAAAAGAGACAAAGTGTTGTTGACATGTTCTTTAAAAGCAATTACCAAGTTTTGTTGTTGACAACGAGTATTGGAGGGCTGGGATTAAACCTGACTTGTGCAGATACGGTTATTTTCTTTGAACATGACTGGAATCCGTTTAACGATTTACAAGCAATGGATAGGGCACATCGACTTGGCCAGAAAAAAGTAGTAAATGTTTTTAGGATTATTTGTAAAGATACGATTGAAGAGGATGTGATGTCATTGCAGAATTTTAAGGTTTTTGTTGCTAATTGTGTGGTAAGTCAACAAAATAGTTCGGTTGGAAGTATGGATTTGCATAATTTACTGGATAATTTTGAGGTCGAAAATGGAAATAAAAAGAGGAATGAGTAAGAAATAATTAAAAGAATAAGTAACAATAGTTAATGAATTTATTTTTATAGTAATAATTGATTTTAATAATTATTATTTTTTTTATTAATTGTTAATGAATTTATTTAAATAGCTAATAATTTTTCTTATTAATTGTTACTGAATTAATTATTCTTTAACGATATTATTATTACATGCTGACAACATCCATAGCTGTCAACCCGAAGAGTTGTCTCATACCTTGGTCCTTAGAGCTTTGGTTCTTGATATTCCAATAATGGGTCACTTTTAAGCTACCAAGAAGCACAGCTGTATACGCGATTTTCGTTTTATCAATGACTCAGAAGGATACAGTTAATTAGTGTTTGTCATAAAATTTTTTATTCCTTTTACCGAAATGCGTCTCTGAAATAATAATCTCCACACTGGAGAGTCCCTTCTACTTCATTGTAATATTAGACCAAGTCTTAATCAGTCATACCACACTGGAACAACGGGTCTTGTTCGGAAAGTGGGTTACATTTAATAAAATATTTTTTTAAATGTAGCCCACTTTCCGAACAAAAGCAAAATTTCTTTTTTTTTAAAAAAATGTTACCCTTATGGCTTAAAATTATAATATAACATTTTAAATTATTGCCGGCACATAGAGTTATTTTTAAGATTTTTTTATGGTCAATGGAATAAATATATGTATGAACTTCAATTCAGAAATAAAGATTATAATTTTAAGTTGTAATAATTTTAAATAAATATATTTAGATGTTCAAAGCGATATTGCTAGTGAAATACTAGTAATAAATAATAACTACCTATTAATAGTTTTATATTTATACTATATATAATACTTATCAAAACAACCAATTTTTAAAATAATTGTTTGATCTCTGATTTGAGTAAATAAAATATAGCTCCTATAAGAAATTTAGGTATTCTAATGGTTATTAACACCCTTTATTTTTGGGCGAAACAAAAACTTGAATGAAAATTGCATGTTTTTTATTTAAAATAAGCGATAAATTGCGAGCTATTATCACTATAACTGAAAATAACTCGATCCCGAAGAATGACAAAGTCGTTTTTCCGAAAATGACAAAATTTTTATCCGGATAAATGACAAAATTATTATCCGGATAAACGACAAAAATTATAATTCTAAAATTATTATTTATGAAAATTATTATAATAAATTAAATATTTTTTGGTACTGAGTACCCTATTTGAGCCAGAATTACGCCCAAAAAACGCAATCAAAAAAGAAGAAAGATATGTTTTGAAACGATCTCGAGGTTATATTAGGGAAAGTCGAGTTCTTAAGAAAAAATATACCGAGTTTTCTTATTTTAGGAAAGAGAGTTAATTAAAAAAATAAATATTTTTATTTCTTATAAACTCGTTTTTCGCTAATATCACACGATATCCTTTTAAAAACATATTTTTTTTATTACTTTTTTTATGCTCTAATAGGGTAAATAAAATTAAAAAATCAATAGAATACATCCTTTAAGGTTTATTTTTTAACAGATTTTTTAGACTTTTACTCATACTCATGATATTATATCTTTGTAGAAATGATATCCAACGTCTTTTATAAATATTAATAACACAATTTATTTACCTATCATTTTATTTATATTTTTTGAGGCTTTTACATCATGGTAAAAATGAAAAAAATAGTTTTGCCCTGCAAAACTATTTTTATCTTTACTGACCCAGAATTAGAACCAAAAAAGACAATCAAAAAAAGAAAAAAAATATGTTGTTGAAACGATCTCGAGGTGATATTAGCAAAAATCTAGACATTGAAATTTTTTTGTTACTAAAAAAGAAATATTCACTAAAAAAATCTTCAGTTTTTTGTTGTGTATATTCACTTTTTCGAAACAAGAAATTTTTTATGATTGATTGCCGCTAATATCACCTAGAGATCGTTTCAAAAAAAAATTTTTCTTTTTTTTGATTGCCTTTTGTGGGACTAAAGAGGGTAAAATGGGGGCTTAGTACCTATTTTTTAAATTATAAAAAAAATTGAAAGAAATCATTTAATTATTTAAGATTAATAGTTTAATATTCAATATTTACTCCATATTTTACAAAATCCATAGTTATCAAATGCTATAATTAAAAAGTAACGTACCATGAAATTTTTTTTCACATAATCATATTTTGATTTCAAAGTACATCTAAATTTAGACTAATAAAAAATATAATTTTTTTCTTATCATTTTCTTTTAAAACAAATTATTAAAAAATTTTTAACGTAAATCAGAAATTTTACAATATTTCAAATTTGTCTAATTAAACATTTTAAAATGTTTTATCGTTACCCGTTGTTTCGTCATTTTATGACGTAACGGTGGGTTTTTAGTCATAATTTCTTAATCAAAAATATTGAAAATGTAACTAAAAATAAAATATTTTATCATATTTCTTTTATTTTAAATTACTTGCTATTATTTTCAAAAAAATACATCCCATAAAATTCCCCATAACCTAAAATTTTTTCTTTGAACCATACAAGCTGTTTATCTTTTTGGCTTTTATCATTTTTTTTAATATCAATCAAAATTTTGTTAAATTTATTTTCCACTGAGGCATGTTGTTTTTTTCATTTCCTGTTTCATAAAACTTAAATTTTTATAAGGAATATTTAAGTTCAATGACTGGTTCCATCCCTAAATAACATTATTAGTTTTTTTAACATTATTTAAAATTCGCTCAGACATGGACTAAAAGTTAGAAGAATATATATTTGCTTCTAATTAACCTGACTTTCAATACTTTTGCCAAATGGATTATGAAATTCGTTTAAAAATAGCATAATTTTCTTCACATTTATATCATTAACAATATTTTTCTTCAATTTATCATATTTGAATTTCAAACTTTCAATATGAATAAATGATAAACTAAGAAACATCCCGAAAATTTTTCTGATTTTGATATTAGTTTTATATAAATTCACCATTCTCAATTTTTGAATTCTTCTAAATAAAACTTGAGTATGATGAAAAAAAACACCTGACAATTTTAGATCAATTAAAAACTTCTTTTATAGAAAATAAGCCGCTATTTTCAAAATCAATCGTGATGAAATTTGGATTTTTATTTTGAATTTTTTTAATAAAATTAAAAACCTTTAAATAACTCGTTTTTATTTCTTGTTTTCATAAATACGCTACTATAGGAACAATGCAATCTTTAATTTCAGCCATTATAACATATAATTGACCGAAATTACGTGGACAATACCAGAATGTTACGTCTAAATAACAGTTACGGCTATGCTTCAGATGTAAAAAAAGTGTATAGGTCGAATAAATCAGAGTTTTCTCAAAATAACTCACACCATTATCAAATTAAAGAATATTTCATTGGCAAATGTAAAGTTTATTGATTCCGGTATATCGCCTGAGATGATTTTCGTATTACAGTAGGGTTCGATATTTATGATCCTCACAAAATTTGATATTTACGATCTCTCTATATTTTATTATCTTTAAGTTATTTTGAAGATTATTTTGATGACTATAATATAAAACTAGTCTGTTTTGTGTTTTGTTTTATAGTGTAACGCTGTTAATCTACATTACATAAAAATTTAATTTAAATAATTTTTACGATCCAATTGATTTTTTCGAGATTTTTTCAGAGAAGTTTACATTCACATTAAATTTATGACCTAATTTTTTAAAAAAATAATATTTATGTATAAATTTTTTTGACCCTTTTAAATGGAAAGAAAAAAAATAGATTTTTTAAAAAAAAAGCGCAAATCGCTGATAAAATTAAATAAAGAGGATTAGAAGTGTCAAAAATCGTCAAAATTTTAAATATTAGCAAAAGTTTCGCAACTAATATTATTAACAATCTTCCTACTTTATTAGCTCTTAAAAAATCAGATCAAACTTCGACTAAAAGATTCAACTTGAGTAGCTGCGAAGAGAGTAAAATGAGCTTGATATTTTTATAAAAGAAAAAATTGTTAATCTATGTGAGAAATTTGTTACTATTAACAAACAGGTAATAAAAGAAATTGCAGGAGTTTTCTATAAAGAAAAGAATATTACCGACAAACAAATATCTGAATATTACATATATAATTTTATCGAAAGAAAAAAAAACTGAAATATGTTAAATTGCACGGAGAATCAGCTAGTGCAGAAATTTCAAAAATTAATGAATTTAAGAACATTCTAAAGGAGAAAATGAAAAAATATCTAGATAAAGACGTTTTTAATATTGATGAGACAGGACTTAATATTAAAGAGGCTAGTAATAGATCATTTGTCTTAGATAAAAGTAAAGATAATAGGAATAAAAAAAAGAACAAAACTCGTGTGACATTAATCTAATGCTGAAAGTCTTATGGAGAGTGGTTGATCCCTCTTTTCATAGGAAAGTCCAACAAAACAAGGATTTTTAAAAATGTAAATTTGGAGAACTATAATATTCTCTACAGAGCAAATAAATCTTCATGGTTGACCAAAACACTTTTTGATGAATACTTAAATTTACTTAATGTTTCTTTAGTCAGAGAAAACAGAAATATTTTGATACTTTGTGATAATTTTTCTGGTCACATGGTAAATAATAAATCAAATGTTGAACTTTTATTTTTCCCGCC
>SDVU01000590.1:0-12084 GCA_016256075.1 Dictyocoela muelleri | reverse complement strand
ATATTTTGAATTATGCCAAATTAATAATAAAAAATTTCTATTATATTTATATGTTTTTATAATAATATTGATAAGCAAAAAAATATACTAAAAGAATAAAGGATAACATCAAAACTTATTATTGCTATAAAAGAAAAATTGAATCAGCAATAATAAGAGATTATATACTGAATAAAACTAGATTGGTAGGTATTAAATGGGAAGTGCAAGTCGATGAGTCTTATTTTGCCCCAGAAAGTATAACAAAGGAGACGGGGCAAAATCTGAGTCTTCGGTGGAATAGAAAAAGATACTGACAATTGTTTTTTTCGTATAGTTAATAGTAGGTCACAAGAAACATTATTCCCCATAATAAATTATGAGATTGAGAAAGGATCTGAAATTGTAATAGATTTGTAGTAAGCTTATACAAATGTAGGAAAAAACGGATACGGACATTTTACTGTGAATAATAAAAAATATTTTGTTAATACAATTACAAACGAAACACTCAAAAAATTGAAAATTTATGGATGCATGTTAAAAAAATCCATTCAGATTATGGAATAAATGAAAACGCATTTCAAAAATATTTAGATATTTTTAGTTGGAAGAGAAATCTTAAAAGATCATTTACTGAATTATACATATATAAATAATTATTAACTTAATTTTATTTAAAATAATAATTTAAAATTATCTAAAATGTTATTTTATATTTTTACCATTATATGTACACATTCTTCGCTAGCTAAATACCTATATAAAAGAGCTTATGATACCTGAAAAATATTTAAAACTATTATATTATTCTACGATAGGAGATATATTTCTTTTCTGATATAAGCTTTTTTCTTGTATTTTTTACTCCAAAAACTTCGTTTACGAAGTAAAAAAGCTCAATAAAAAAGATTATATCAGAAAAGAAATATATCTCCTATCGTAGAATAATATAATAGTTTTAAATATTCTCTCAGGGTTCTTTAGCTCTTTTGTATAGGCATTTAGCTGGCGACGGATTAAATAGTTAGTACCCTTCTAACTAAACAAAAGCAATTTTTCAACATTTAATTAATGAACCATATTAATTTAAAATTAATTTACAGAATATTTTTTTGTGATGACATGATTTAATTATTAATAAATTTTAAGATATTATCAGACACAAAAATATGTTTTAATGTGATGGCACATTTTTTTAAATTTATATTATAAAATGCTAAGATACTACTGTTTTCGTCACTTTTGTTATTTTAGGTAAAATATAAAATTTAAAAATTAGAAATTTAGGCGTATTTTCATTACATTTACTCTTTTTTAGAAGATATTAATTATAAGCAACTTAACCTATTTTATAATTTGTCAAATGTCACAATAATGAAATTAAATTATAAATTAATGTGTAAAAAATTGTTTACAACATAAGTTTATAAATCACAATTTTGATTTTTTAGCACATGCTGGTATAAATACGACAAAAATAAAAGTTTTTTGTGAATTTTAATATTAAAAGAAAAATAAAATAATGTTAAAAGATGCAATTTGGTAATTAGATGTTGAATACATTTATAAACGAAGGTATATTTTGAGTAACAAGCGAATTTAAAAATATTTTGTATACATTTTAATAAATTGTGGAATTGTATTGTTATAATTAATTTTAATTAAAAAAAATAATAATTTATTAATTTATTTTTAATTTTTTTTTTTAAAAATTTCAATTCAAGGGCCCCCCCCCCTCCTTGATGGTAGACATCTTTCTAAACAACCCTCTTTGTTTCCTATAGCTTCAATAGGTGTCGTGCCTCTATTTAGAGATATGTTAAATTTATACCTCTTTCAATAATTTTTAGAGTTTCTTTTATTTCATGATTTTTGAATATTCGTAATCCATTTAAAATCGTAGATTTGATTCTTTCTGATATTCCATTTGATTGTGGATTGTATAGTGTTGTGAATATTTGTGAAAAATAATATTTTTGGCGAGGTTATTTAATTCCTTTGAAGTTTATTGAGTCCCTTGATCACTAAGTAGTTTTTTTAGGATGCAAATAATTTTATAACCAAAATTATTCAATTTTATCTGCTATGGTAATTGCCTTTATATTTGATATGTGAATAAATTTAATAAAACGAGAAAAGAGGTAGGTTACTGTCAAAATGTGACTCTTTCCACCTTTTTATATCAAGATTTTCAATAGTACCGAAAATATCACTGCTAATAAATTCAAGTTTCTTGTTTAGATACGGTGCGATTTTTACACCCCCATAATTATTTTTGAAATTCTTATTCAACTGACAATCCTCACAATTATAAATAGATTCGGAAATTTTGTTTTGTATATTTTTTATATAAAATTTATTTTTAATTGTAAAATATGTTTTAGAAGATCTATGATGTGATAGGGAAATATGTATGTCTTTCAGGAATTTCAATGCATATTCTTGGTGTGTTTTTACTTTATTTTTGACGAACTTCAAATTTTTCAGAATTTTATTTTATAAATTGACTATTGGTAAAACATATTCAATTTTACTTGTAAGAAATGTATTGCGCGACATAAAGTCTGCTTCTTTATTTTTTGAGGCAGTAATATGTTTTATTTATATTTTAACTCTTCTAATTTCATTTTTCATCTTTGTGACCGGCTTGAATCTAATTATTTATGATATAAAAGGTTTCTATTATCACTATAATATTTATTTTTAAGCCATAGACAATATTTAAAAATTCTCTTAATGCTTTTATAATAGCATATACTTCTTTTTCTATTACAGTATAATTGATCTTGCTTTTATTCAATTTTGTACTAAAAAATCTAATTAAATGGTTTTCATGCAAAAGTATTGCGCCAATAGCCTTTTCGCTATAATCTGTTTTAATTTTAAAATCTTTATTCATGTTATGATGACGCAGTAATTTTGAACTGAGTATTTCATTTTTGATTTCTCCGTTATTTCAGTATCATAATTATTCCATTTGATAGTATTTACTTTTTCTTATATTTTTTCGGGGATTTTCAAAAATTTTACGCTCGAATTATCAAAAAATGACCGATAATATTTTATAAATCCCAATAAACGCTGCAGATGTTTTTTAGGTATAAGAAAATTGAAATTTCTCATTAAAGAAATATCCGGATTAATACCATACGGCTATAATACATCCCAAATATGTCTTTTTATTTTTTGAAAATCTTCTTTTTTCTTTATTTATTGACAAGTTATTATTTTTTAATATTCCCAACACTTTTCTAACATGTTTTGAATGTTCAGAAATGTTTGATGAATCTACTAGTATGTCATCTAAGTAACATTTTACATATGTTTATTTTTTTAAACAATGTATTCATTGCTCTTTAGAAACTTATAGGTGTATTTGTAGCGCCAAAAGGCAGTTTGTTTAATAATATGCCAACACTGTAAAACGAAAGACTTTTATATTTGTCTTTTTCTGCTATTTATATCTGATGATATCCAGAATTCAAGTCGATTTGTGAAAACCATTCAAAACCATGTAAATACGACAATATATCTTTTATTTCGGGAATTAGGTAATAATCTATGACTGTGTTATGATTTAATTTTCTATAATCAATAACTAATCGTTTATCATTTTTTTTGGGATAATGAAAGCTGGACTTGAAAATTCAGAATTAGAATGCCTAATTACACCTAAGGATGAAAGTTTTAATTTCATCTTCCACGAGTTTTTTATCTTTATTGGAATATTATAAGGTTTTTACTTTATAGGCTCACTATTTAGTGTTTAATTTCGTGTTTGTAACTGTTTGAATTTTCCAAATTTGGCGATGTCAATACAAAATTTTCTATAACTATATTCATTTCATTTATATTTGAATTTTATTCAATATAGTTTTTATTTAATTTTGTTTTATGCTTTTTTTATGTTGATAATTTTGCTTTTTTGGCTCTTTAAAGTTATAACAATCTGTAATTTGTGACATATCCATTATTTGAATCGTATTTTCATATTAGTTTACATTTATTTTATTTGCTTTCATAAAGTTGAAGCAGATGTGTATATCTTCAGGTAATCCATCTAATAAATACATTTTCGTTCTAAATTCATATGAATGAAAATCAAATATTTTAAACGAAACTATGCAACAATTTATAACGGTTGTTGTACAACCATTACCTAAAACTATACCAAATTATTCTGCATATTCTATATCTTTATTTAAACTTTTTACTAATTCAGGTTTTATAAAATTTTCATGTGCGCCGTTGTCAAATATTATATTAATTTATTTATCAAATACTAAGCCTCTAAATTCGAGTAATTTTCCTAGGTAAATTTTGACTGGCATTTTAAAAACTTCTTTGTATTAATTTCGTGATAAAATTGATTTTATTGTTTTGTGAATAAAATTGTTCATCTGAATGTGGTTTTAATTGTGTAATTTACATATGGCTTCTTATAAGCAAACTTTATTATCACTGTATTCATTAATATCCATATTTTTATTTTTATTTAGCCTATTTATAATAAATCTCGCCTCTTCTAGGCTATATAGACACAGATATTCTATATTTTTTTTTCTTTTATGAAAGACATTTTACAAAATATTCAAATATTTCGCGCTTACCTAATTTACCAAATTCAGTTTAAACAAGGCATTTATTCGCTCTTAATGTTATATAATTTATTTTTTCCACATATTCTTTAATATTTTCGAACTCCAAATTTTTTAGTGTGGAGATTTCATACATATAAATTCTATAATCTTCTTTTGATTGTGCGACACTTGAAAGCATTTCTAATGTGTCATTGAGCGTATTTGTTTCTTTAAAAATATAATGGAGTTTTTTATAGGTTATAATCTTTAACGATGACAGCGCCATATTATCTTTCCAATTTTTAAACAGGGTAACTGATTCAATATCCTCTCTCCAAACATTAAAATCTTGTAATTTAAGGTTAATGAGGTGTTCTATTTGAACTGTCGGTCCTTTTAATCCATTTATTTTTGTTTCTGAAGTGTGGACGCTAGAATTAATATTTTGAGACTTTGTATTTTTACCTCCACTCTTATTTTACGATGAATTCGAATTGTGTTATTCAAAACTTTTATTTAAATTATGTTTATTTAATTAACTCACAATACTTTTTATTTTCTAGTTCTTTATATGCTCTTATATCGCCCGGGGAACCAACAAAATGCTAGAAATAAAGAAGTTGAAATATATATCTTATAATCGGTTCCATGTCTAAATGTTTACCTATCAACAATTTACGACAAAGATGATTTCTCGATTTCATTATTTATTATATTTTGATCTGCTTATATATTTATTTAGGAAACTCCATCAACTTAAAAAAATCTCCCACACCGGGCCATTTATATAATTTTTTATTGCGTACCAATTAGGGCAATGGATCTTATTCTGAAACAATATTCCGAACAATAAAAATATTTACAAATATATAAATAAACATATAGCTTGAAATTTAAAACCCATATTCAACATGTATATACGCCTCTTTGAAGGAAATGGTCAGATTAATATTAATTTTAAACTTACTTATTTTTTATTTTTATTATAAATAAAATTATGCAATCTTCTTTGTCGTTTTTTTGATTAAAAAATAAATTTTATTTTTAATTTGAAAATTTCTATTTCGCTACCTACCAAATCATTAACATTTTATATGAATTTTTCGAAAATTCAAAACTCCCTTTTAAATCATTAATGCCCTTCCGTAAAAATCACTTTTCGCTGAGGAAATTTATTAATAAGAATTGATGAATTGTTAATAATAAATAATTGTTTATCAGTCAATTATTTTTAATTAAGACCCGGTAAAAGATTATTTTTCCTAATTTCCTCCGGTATTTTTTTGTTTTTTTTAGAGTGTACCTCGGTATTTATAGTACATTTACTTGTATTTTTACGAAATTTTTTCTCTGTTGTTTTCTCAGATTTCGATCGATATTTTATATAAAATAACTATATTTTTTGTTCATAAATTCAAAATTTTGATTGGGAAAAGATTATAAATGGTTTAATAAATTTGATTATTATTAAAAAGTAATTTTTATCAAAATATAAAGCTGTGAGTTTTTTTACAGTTTTTTTTAACATGTATACTTCTTCTAAGATCATCTTAGTATGTTGTCCGCCTAAATTCCGAATATTAATAAACACGCAAAAATAATAAAATATTTTTGATCAATTTATAGTTATAAATAAAGCCATACGCATTGAATAATTCAAAGTTTTGTATTTTAATATTTTTCGGTTTTTTTTTCGCAGATATTCCGTGGTTTGTAGCTCTCTTTAAATCGAATAAAATATATTATTTTCAGTTACTGTAAATTCCTTTTTTTTAGTTCAGTCAATATAAGAAAGATTAACTCTGTCTTGTCATTATTAATGTATTCAAGTGTCTTATGGGTCTTCTAGTGATTTATTTGTTTTTTCGATCTTTTCTTTTCATTCCAATATTCGATAGTTTTATTAATTTCATTATTAAACTATTCATGAATAAACCCATTAAAAAGTGCTGGTACCCGTGTATATTTTTGTTCTTATAGAAACTCATTTAATTTAGAAGCGATATTAGAACTTTTTTACACTTAAAAAAAGTAGCATCATTTTTACATTAAGTTTGTTGAGACTATTATTTATCATTTTAGTTAAGAATTTTAGTTGCTTTATTCGACGCTAGACTATTTGCCTAAATAAAAAAAAGTTACACAAATTGTTAAACCTATAAATTTTATGTATGGCATTTATAGAGGCAATTTAAAGTCAACTATTATCGTTTACAGATTTGTTAAAACTAATAATTTATATCATCATAAACATAATTTTGTTTAATGAATCTTCGTTTTATGCCTCATTAAGCAAAATATCATAGGTAGAAACATTTTTCTTAATTTAGACTGAAATGTGAATATTTTTTGAATGACTGTGAGTTTATTCTTAAAGGATCTATCGCAAATCGAAATATTAGAATTTTAATAGACAGAATGTTTTACTCGGTATTAAGAAATAATACCCTGCACGAGTCTTCAATTCCGCTTTCTAAATGAAGATATATAATTTTTGTTTTCTTGCGTTGACTGTAACTCATTTAGAATATATACCTTCTATTTCAGTAAAGTGAGTAATTTCGAGTTTTTTAAAAGATATTCTTCTCTATAAATTAAGAGAAACAAAAAGCGATTTTTTCTTTAAGAACTGATATAACAATATTTCCTTTTGGAACAACTGTTTTGAATGACTTCAATTTAATTTTTTAGTTGCAATTAAACTTTACTATATTTTATTTTGTCTTCAAGATAATTATGAACACCTAATAGTAATAATATATTTGAAAGTCTAATTTTAAAAGACATTACGGTTTCTAAAATTTAATCTCTATTTCTTTTTGTCACCTAATGATTCTTTTTTTAATATATAGAAGCAGCCTTCGTATGATTTTCCGCCATTTTAATTGCTCCTATTAATCTTATTATACAAATCAATTAAAATTTTACGAATTAAAAAAAAAATTTTATTTTGAGTGAAAAAAATATAACGTAATAATTTATATTACTTAAACGTAGTTCGATATCAATGTATTAAGTAAAAAATTATAAAAAAAACTACCCTTTTCATTGGCTATCATGCCGTTTAAATTTAAAAATGCTACATATCAATATATTTGTTCAAGTTTGTTATATTCTTCTTTCAGATCGGATTTTCTAGAGACAGTCTCATGTCATTAAGAACTGAATTCTCGAATTATAGGCAATTCTGTTTTTAAAGTTTGATAATTTAATTTTTAGACAAGTCAGATTATTTTTTCTCAAAGTTGCACAAAAAACCATGATCTAGAAAATACCTACATTCAAATATTTTGATATTTTATCTAATAACTGCTCAATGTTAATTTGTATAAATAATAATTCACAATAACTTCATACAAAAATTGAAAAACTCACCACCTTGTTATTATCGAAAAAATTTAAATTTTATTAGTAACATTACTAAATGAAATCCGGTTCTCTTTGTTCTTCAATATAATTCGCTCAAATTAAGATAGTTAAAAATTAGATAATAGTCAAATATCTTGTCTATATACAAGTCTATGCAACCTGCGAGATTAAATGTTACTGTATATGATATTAAAAATACAATTTTGGGCTTTTTTCGGCTTTGACAGAATAGATATCTTTATCTGAAATGAAAGACCTGAAGTTTCTCGATTTAAATTTCACCTCTGTGTAACTAAATCAATTGATTCATTATTTATCGACTTACGTTATACTTATCGTTATTTTAGCTGTCTTTGTTCAGTAAAACTCGATTTCATTTTTTGATTATCTTTTTAGTGTTTTTCAACCTTTTTTGTTTCTGACTATTTTTCGCCCCCCTCAGACTTTTTAAAAAAATCGCCCACTGACTTTTTTTGAAAATCCCTTCCCCTCTTAAAATTTGTGTCAGTGTAAATAAAAACTTAAACAAACTAAGGTAAATTTTTGTAATTTTTTATAAAATTTACATTTCTAAGATAAAAATTTATCACAAAGTAACAAAATAATTTGCATAATTTCTAAACAAGCTTGAAATAAAAACATTATCTAAATTTATTTGTTAATCACATTACTAAATAATAGGAGAATTTCTAGTTTTAAGTTTATAAAATAAATAGTTATTTAATGTTATAGATTTTAATTTCTACGCCTTATGGTATTAAATCATCAAATTTAATTTAAAAAAAATTCATAAAATTGTTATTTTAGATGCAAAAAATAAAAATGTTTATTTTTTTATACCTTAGTTTTTTCGTTATTAAATTTTTTTCGTCCCCTTAAAAACAATAATCGCCCAGGTTGAGAAACACTGGTTTAAAACTTCAGATTTGTCTTTGGGTAGGAATCTAATTTAAAAACCTACAATAATCAAATGTAAAAAAATCTCTAATAAATTAAACAAGAAATGATACTTTAACTTTAGAATAAAAGACCTAACATTGAATATATTCTCGATATCCATCGAGCACATAGTTATCACCAATATATTTAATTAAAATTTTTTGGTGCGTCCAAAAAAATAAAATCTTACAAATGCGCCCCAAAAAATAAAATCTTAAAAATGCGCCCGGGCAACAAAAATTTTGCGAAAATTGGTCAAAACAATAAAAATTGATCAAACGATTATTTGAAAATACAACATTCCCACAAAAAAAATATTAACATTTATCAAAAATTTATCAAAAAATTATATTTGACGTATTTTATATTTAAAAATTTTTTGTGGAAGTTTTATTGTTAAATAATTCTTTTGAGCTAGTTAAAATATACCTTTTATGATATTAAAATATTGAAAGATATCTTCAAGTTCGCCTAAAAAATAAATAAAACATCTTTACAATGAATTGGATGTAAAAAACAAATTTTAAGATCCAATATTATTTTATTATTGACGAGTTAATAATAATAAATAAATATATGGATGTTCTTGATAGCTTAAAAGTAATTGTAAATTTGTAAAGGATGAATTAATAACTAATATTAAGTTTGAATCAACTTCAATATTAAAAAATATGGATATTTAAACATTTAAAAATAAAAAAAATGATATTTAATAAATTTGAAATTAAGTTCGTTATCCCACCCATGGATACCATTGACACATTTTTTGAAAATTTAAAAAAATCTCGAAATAAAAGAAAAAATATCAATAATCATAAAGATCAAAGTTCATCAAATAAATTGAGCTCTTTAAACAACAATGAAACAGAAATTATAAATTTAAATAAAATACAACCAAATCATGTAGTTTTAAACAAATCAAACGGCATAAACGAATTCTGCAAATGTATCAATCAATCATCAACTAATCCAGAATTCTTACTAAAAGCAATGAAATATCGTGAAATAAATAAAATAACAGTTACAGGACCATTCAATATTCTTCCTGAGATAAATAACCCTTTCTTTGATCCAACACCAATACAATCACAAGTAATTCCTATTCTGATGAATGGTAACAATTGCATTGGAATTGCACCAACTGGAACTGGTAAAACCTTTAGTTTTGCATTCCCAATATTAAAAAAGAGAGCGTTAGTCTTATCACCAACTCGCGAACTTTCAATGCAGACTTATAAAATGATTCATACCTTATTAAATAGAGTTAAGATTAATAATATTTATGATTATCATGAAGATGATGACACTAATATTGAAAACGAGCATATCAAAGCTGAATATATCAAAAATGGATATGGCAGAGTTGCTTTAATGATTGGTGGTACAGAGTTAAAGTATGATTTTCCAAAAGTTAAAAGTCAAATTATAGTTGGTACTCCTGGACGAGTAATAGATGTTGCACAAATTAAGAAACTTGATGTTGAGATTTTAATAATTGATGAAGTAGATATGATGGTCGACTCTGGATTTTTACCACAGATATTTAAAATCCTGAAAATTATCGGCAATGTACAGGTGGGTCTATTTAGTGCTACCTATTCAAATAATATAGAAAAAATCAAAAATGCAGTTTTAAAAATGAAAACAGACGCCTTAAAATTTATTTTAGACAGTAAAGAAGATCTTAATGAGAGTGAAAGTTTAAAATTAAACCATGAAAACACGATTGGTAATAAAATTTGCAAAAAATGTCGAAAATATAAACCAATTGATTTTTTTACCGTCAAAATTATCGATAAGTCCAATATAACCGAAATATTTATAAAAAATGAAAACAAAACCGAATCTTTAATACAGATTCTAAAGAATTTAAATCGTAAATTTCTGATTTTTGTCAACTCTTGTTCTAAAGCAGATGAATTGGCCTGTATTTTAATTAAATTTTCAGCACTCTCACTACATTCTGAGAGAGAACAGTGTGATAGAGAAGAAATATTAAATCTTTTCAGAAGTAATACTACCAATGTTTTGGTGTGTACATCATTAATGTCCCGAGGCATAGATTTGGATGTTGATGTCGTAATTAATTATGAATATAGAGAGCTAGATTATTTGCAAAGAATTGGGCGCACCGGAAGAAATGGAAGGCATGGTTACGCAATATCATTTTTAGATAACGAGAAAGTTGTTTCAATTGATGAATGTTTAAAAATTATTAAAAACAATGAAAGAGATTCGAAGAAAAGAACAAACGAATGTTCAAATATTAACGAAAACGGAAGAGGATTGTATAGGCTAGATAAAAAGAAAAGAGGTGAGAAACAATCAATAAAACGACAACATAAAACTAAGAAGTATTTTAGTGATCAAATAAGATATAAATTGATAAAAGAAGTTGCCAGATTGACAAATGAAACTATTTTCAATGAAGATTCTTCTATTGAAAATGATTCTGAAAACAAAAAAATATAATTTGAAATAAATCTTCATAAATCAATTTCTGAATATCAAGATTTAATACACTGTGAATAAAGTTATTTTGAAAAAGAATAAAAAAAATCTAAACAAAATAAATTGAATATAGTGATTGAATAAATGAAATGTAAAAAAATAACTACGGAATTTTTTATTCTTGTTATTAAGTTTGAAAATTATAAAAACTTAAATCTGAAGTTGATATTAAATTTTATTTCTTTAAATATATCGTTTTTTTGAACATTTTTTTGATCTCGGAACTTTTCCCTATAGGGACACCCCAAAAATGTCCAAAAATTTACAAGATTAGATTTCATAGTCCGTAGCGATTCCACGCCATATGGGTTGCGAAAATTTTTAATAAAATTATGGAATATTTTTTGAAATTATTAAATAGTGTGTTGTCGAGCAAAGAGAGAGAGAAAGAGAAGAACACTTTTAAAAAAATGTTAGTTGTGAAAAATAAACAAAAACAAAATTGTCGTGCGCGAATCGCTGAACATGCGAAAAGCAGACGCTTTATGAGTAGGATTTTCCAAAAAAGATTTAAAATTTTATTTTTCAAATAAAAAATTTTGGATCTTATAACACCCTAAAAGAATCATATAAGCCCGCCAAAAAAAACAAAAAAAACATTTCTGGGATCAATAACAGAGCCACATAGCTCAGTGGTTAACACTCTTGAATGTAAAATTTAAGTATCGTGGTTCGAATCCCGATGACGTCACTCTTTAATAAA
>SDVU01000589.1:0-12090 GCA_016256075.1 Dictyocoela muelleri | reverse complement strand
ATATTTGGTAGTTTTTATATTTATTTAAAGGAAGCATCTAAAAAGTGAGAAAATATTTTTTTTCAACTAAGATACTACTAATTTTTTATTAGGAAAGTTCACGGGCTAGTTCACGTTCTACTATTAGAAACCGTAAAATTACTTCAGTTTATACTGAAATTTATCTTACGTATATTTTAAATAATTTTCTCTTCAAGATAAATTTATATGCCGAGCGGATTAGTACCGACAATTCTTTAAATTTTGGTTTAAGGTATTATTTAGGTATGCTTAAGGCTGTATAAGTAAATAAAATTTGCCTATAAGACAGGTTAAATATCTCAATAACTCTAAAATATGGTCTAAAACTCCGTAAATGTGTCTATAACGCAAAAATGCGGTCTACAACACTAAAAAATAGGTCTATAATTTTAAAGTAGATAAGTATATAAGTCTGGAGAAATTAGTCTATAAGTCTGAAAGAATGTGACTATAATTCTGAAAATAAGGGTCTATAACTCTGAAAATATGGGTCTCTAACTTGGGGAAAATTCTCCCGTATTTATGAAAAACCCTGTAATGAAAAACGGTGCCAATAATAATGAAATATGGTGTCAATAATAATTAAAGAATGTGTTAATGATAATAAAAGATGGTGTCAATAATAATGAAAGATGATGTCAATGATATTGAAAGATGGTGTCAATAATAATGAAAGATGATGTCAATAATAATGAAAAGATCTGTATAATTTGTTTATTCATTGTTGTTTTAAATGGGGCTGCATTAGAAAATTTTATACATTATTTATCAAGATAATAATGAAATTATGGGTCTAAATAATGAAATAATGGGTCTATAATAATGAAATGATAGGTCTATAATAATGAAATGATGGTTCTAAAATATTAAATGATGGGTCTATAATAATGAAATAAGGGTCTATAATAATGAAATGATGGGTCTATAATAATGAAATGATAGGTCTATAATAATGAAATGATGGTTCTAAAATAATGAAATGATGGGTCTATAATAATGAAATGATAGTTCTATAATAATGAAATGATGGGTCTATAATAATGAAATGATAGGTCTATAATAATGAAATGATAGGTCTATAATAATGAAATGATGGGTCTATAATGAAATGATGTGTCTATAATAATGAAATGGACTGTAAATAATCAGCTTAAAAAATAATAAGCAGCCTAAAAAATAATAAGCAGCTAAAAAATAATAAGCAGCTAAAAAAATAATAAGCATCTTAAAAAATAATAAGCAGTTTAAAAATAATAAAAATTATTTTGAAAAAAAACAAAGAAATACAAGTTTTCAATTTAAAAAATAAAAAAAAATTAAGTTATGTTATCATGTTTACATAGTTTCTCATTTTATAGACCCCTTTCTCATTTTTATAGACACCTTTTTGCATTTTTATAGCCCCCCCCCCTTTTGCATTTTTATAGACACGTTTTCGAAAAGTTATAGACTCCTTATTGCAAAGTTATAGACGCATTTTGCCAGAATTATGGATGATCTGCGGAAATTCGCCATTATTAATTAATTTTTAGCCATAATTTAACCCTTATTGCTTCACCATTATTTTTTAATCTTATTTTTCGACCCCCTATCTTTAACCATTATTTTTTTAGCCCTTATTAATAACCCTTATTATTTAACCCTATTATTTTAAACCCTTATGTTTTAGCCCTTATTTTTTATCCCTTATTTATAACATTATTTTTAAACCCTTATTTTTTAACCATTATTTTCTAGCCATTATTTTTAACCCCTATTTTCTAACAATTATTTTCAACTAAATAGAAAATGGCGGGGTTAAAAATAAGACTATAAAATAAAGGTTTAAAAATGAGGACTAAAAAATAAGTGTTTAAAAAATAAGGGCTAAAAAAAACTAAAGAATAAGGTTTGAAAAATAAAACTAAAAATGAGGGCTAAAAAAAATAAGGGTTCAAAAATAATGCCAAAAATAAGGGTCAAAAAATAATATTTTAAAAAATAAGTTAAAAAATAAGGTCTAAATAATAAGGGCTAAATAATAAGGGTAAAAAATAATGGTTAAAAATAATGGTCAAAAATTAAGTTAAAAAAATAATGGTTAAGTAATAAAGGTTAAATAAGAGCTATTAATTAATTAATATTGGCGAATTTTCGCGAGTCTTCTATAATTCTGACAAAATCGGTCTATAACTTTGCAATAAAGAGTCTATATTATATTACATGCGGACAACATCCATAGCTGGCAACCCGGAGAGTTATCTCCAACCTTGATCTTTGACACTAGTTTCTGGTGTTCCAATAATACGTCACTCCTAAGCTACCCAGAGGCCTGGCTGTATACGCGATTTTCGTTTTATAAATACTCGGCAGGATACAGATAATTAGAGGCTTTTTCACGATATTTTATTTATCACTACTTTTTGCCGAGAAGCGTCGTTGCTCTAATCCCCACACCTAGGAGAGCCCCCCTATTGCTTCATTTTCATATTGAACCAAGTCTTAATCAGCTTTACCACACTGAAACAGTGTATATTAATACTATATTTCTATAGTTTTTGACCGATTGATGTAAATCCCTCATTATTTATTAAGGTAATGTCAACAGATTTACAACCCTGATGCATAATTTTTAGAAATTTCCTCCTTTTTCAAAAAAAATAGAATATTCTTGTTCAAAAAAACAGGATTTTAGAAATTTTATAAAAACCATTAAAAAAACAAAAACGCCACCATAATTATTAAAATTGAGAATTTATTTAATTCCGGAATCATCAAGATATCTTCAGATCCCATATCCTTATTATTTCTAAAAAAAATACCTGGCAATAAACTTCGAGGCGCTATCTTGCTATTCCATACTCCACGTGTTTTTTTTAAAAATGATTTCAGATGCTTTCAACCATCTGGGTATGCTCACCTTTTTTAGGATCGACAAAAAAAGTCTTATGACATACAGAAAAATGTTTAAATCCTATTGTGGGCAATTTATTATATGCAGCAGCCTGTTCTGTAATTATCAGTGTTAGATCCTCAACTATATTGTTTAATATTTTTTTTAAAGTTTTCCTACTACGATCAGGAACAACTTCGATATAACATCGACCTGTATGTCTCTCGACAACACCAAAATACCCGGGTTTGTAGAGGGAAATACCATTTTCATACTTCGCAGACGCCATTAATGATTCGTCTGTTTCTACGGGTGTTCTTTATTCTCCTAATTTCATCATTTTTTTATTATAATTGTATATTTCAGCCTCATTTCGTTTTTTTAATTATAAAATTAATCTTTTTGACTATTTAAATTTCTCATTAAACTCGTTGTAAGTGTTTCTTTATAAAAATAATTGTAGCAAAATAAAATGAATTTTGTGTACTCAACTCGGCTGTTCTGCAATATGGTATTATGTTTGTAATATATCTTGACATTGCATTTACCCGAAAAATAAAAATACCTTCTTTCTTTATTATAAATTTTCATTGTTTTTTAAATAAAATACACACCTTGTTTTTCTTTAATATTCCATATATAAAAAATATTTCTTCGGCATGCTTTTCATTTCTGATATATTTGGATAACTCATGCATACCTATTTTCGATAAATTTTTAAAACATCAACATAAGGGAGGTATATTGTGATTTTTTAAAAATCCGGAGGAGTAAAGTTACAATATATTGGCATCATATCCATTAAATAGAATGAATTTTTTCATATCCGTTGCACGAAGAAAGAATTATTATAAAAATAAACAATTTTTTCAATTTTTTTCAAACCAATTAAACTCTTGAGTTGAGAACTTTTGCGCAATCTAGATTTAATGGTTATTTTTAATCTTTATATCTGTACTTGTGATTGAGGATGATAGGGTCTACCATGAATAGACTTGATATTAGATTGTTTTAAAATATTATCTACCTGATTGTTAACAAAATCGCCACCATTTTCTCTATGAAATATAGACTTGAGACCTTACTATAAAAATTTTTCATCAAAATTTTTGAAAATGTATCGGAATCCTTTCCTTTATACTTATAAATCCATCAAAATTTCGAAAAAGATTCTAAAATCGTTAAAACATAATTGAAACCTTTATCATGTTCTGCGTAAATTCTAAGATCCATTGTGTCGACAATTAATCGTTTGTGTCAATAATGGCTTAAAAATGACGGTATTATATGTTGTAAATTTGAAAATGTCTTGCGCAAACAGTTAATGCATTCATTTAAAATATATTTTACATTATTTAGTGTTATACCTACAGAAGCAGATTTTATTCTTTCAAAAGTAGGTCTCTCTCTTCATGATCAACATTATGAAGTTCAGATATGATTCTTTTTTTCAAGCCGGATGTTATTATATTTAACAACGTCTTTTATTATCTGATCATCTATATTTTTCAAAACGCCGTCAATAAATAAAAAATTTTCACAACTTTTACGGAAGATTTTTTTCTGTTCCTCTTTAAGTTAGGTGGATTATCGCATTCAGTAAAAAAACATTTATTTTGATTTTTCGGCACCATTTCTATCTTTATTGATCTTGACATGTCCATATAATTTTATTTTTCAATTTTATTTTCGATTTATTTTTAATAAAAAAAGGAGTGAAGAATGGCACGACAATTGCACTTTTTGATTTTTATCAATTATTTGATATAAAATGTATAATTAATTTAAAGGGGGTTTAATATGCACCCAGGCTTTTAATAAATTTAACATTAAAAAATTAATTTATTTTTAAAAACAATTCAATTTAATACGGGTTTAATGTGCAAGATGGGGTATTTATAGCACAACAATAAGTACCCTACACATTGCAACAGATCATGGGAAACTTAATATTAAATCGGTTTCACCCAGGCTCTTATGTATGAATACTTACTGACACCCTCTATGGATATAGAATACCATATTTTTAAATAAAAAATACAATTAAACTTACAATACTGGATTAATCTGTACCGGTCATAACCAAGGTTTATTGTTAAATACCGAACAATCAAATTGGAAGTGAACTTATTTGTTGACTTTTCTCTTAGCTCACTTATTTCGTGCATTGGGTTACAGCATGCACCATATTTATACCTTTTTCTTCAATTTCCCTCCAAATACCTCGAAGTCATCTTTTGACGTTTTAATGACAATCAAATGATTTAATTCTTGCGGTCTAGAACCTCGATTCACACCACAATATTTTTCAGAACTATGATCTAGTGGAGTACCATGTTCTTCTGCACCATTCATTGCTGGTTTATCTAAAAATATTAAATATTTATTTTTTTATTGATTGTAAATTTTTCTTATATTTAATAAAACCTTTTTATAATCTATTTAATTATATTATAAAATTAATTTTTAGTTTTCATTGTGAAGGCATTTATTGATAACTTATCTAGCTTTAACAAACGGAGCGACTATTCGAATCTTTTTTTTTGTAAAAAGAAAATGTTGCTTCATGCGCATATGTCTCACGCCTGGCTTGCGAAATAATAATTAAAACTCCTTACTTTTGAGCCTACCACTAAGGGTCTTACCTTTAATTAAAAATCAAAAAAAATATTTTAATTAACAAATAAACTAATTAAAATAATATTATAAAAATTTTAAAAATATTATAATTTAATATTTTTAAATCTAATTTTTTTTAATTATATAGTAATTTTAAAATTCCAGAGACAAATGCTGAATTCAGTGGAGCTAATTCATACTAAAATCTTCGGATCAATGTGTCCCAATAAAAAAACACCTTGATCATTAACTATTAAATTAAAATTTTACTTCACATAATATAAATATTTAAAATATATAAATTATTATTTTTAATTTTTTTATAGGGAGAAAAAAGGTACTGTTCTAATATAGAGTTGCACTTTTGTATATAAAAATTTCTCTATATGGAGAATGGCTAATTAAAATGATGTTTGTTACATTCTAAAAATTCCCGAAATGTAAATATTTTTGTGTAAAAACAAATAATAAAATAATATAGAAAAATCCTTGAAATGAAATTTTATCAATATTATTTTATTATTTGTTTTTACACAAAAATATTTATATTACGGGAATTTTTAGAATGTAACAAACATCATTTTAATTAGCCATTTTCCATATATAGATTTTTTTATAAAAAGATGCAACTATATATTATAACAGTACGAAAATACTCCTTGATAGCTCTGGGGAGTGAAAAATAAACACAAACACCTTGATCTATATTTTCTTCAATTTCAATAAAAAATTTGGAAATAAATTTAAAGCTGTAATGGCTTTTTTCAATTTTTTTTTAAAAAATTTGGTACTACCCTGCTTTAGAGGTGTAAAATAATTTTAAGAAAGGAAAAACCAAAAACACTGTTGATATACCAAAAGTTCTTGAAATTCTAATCTTGGATTAAATTTTTAATATTTTATATAAATCTTTGATATTGCTTAATTTGGCTCTGCCAAATAGGCAATATCAAAGATTTATATAAAATATTAAAAATTTAATCCAAATTTAGAATTTCAAAAACTTTTGGTATATCAACAGTGTTTTTGGTTTTTCCTTTCTTCAAATTATTTTACGCCTCTAAAGCGGGTGGGATGTTAAACACCTTCTTAAGGAAATTTTCATCTTAAAATCACTTTAAACATTAATAAAAATAAAAAAAATTTAAATAATCAATTTAATATGATATTTAGAAAATCACTAAACTCAATATCCTTATTGTTCCCGAAAAACATAAAGACATCTAGATATTGAGGCAGGCAGGGTTTTTCGAGATATCCCGTAACTATAATGTTTCATTTTTTTAGATGTTTCAAAAGGGATTCTCGATCTTCTGCGTATTAGCCCTTGTTTTGGGGTCAACAAAATTGTATTTATGGCAAACGCTATCTCTATACTTCTTATTAATAGCATTGTAAGTTGGCCATAGGTCAGTCACAACGTAAGTTTTCTCTTTAATATGCCGATTAATGAGAGGTATGAGAGTTGGTACAAACCTTTTTTTGACTATGGTTACGTAGCAATAACCTGTTTTAACTTCTATCGCACCCCAAATACAAATCCATTTCTCTTATCTTTCGTATCCATATTTAGCTTTTGATCAGTAGGTTTCGTCGATTTGTACTTCTTTGACGAATCCGCCTAACCATCTCCTATTTTTCTCATTAAAAATGGAAATTTTCCGACTAATAAATCCAAAAGACATTTATACATCTAATCACCTATTTGCCAAATATTCAATATATGTTCGGCGGAAAAATGTACCCGGCAGAAAAAATAATAAGCTAACTTAAAAAACACGAACGTTGATATTTTTGTGTCTTTCAAATCACAGTCTGATAAAATATTGAAGTATTTTTTGCAGCTTGTGCAATACCAACCATGATCGATATTATATTTTATGGCCTTATTATTTTCATTTCCCCTTTAAACCCCAAAAATTTTCCTTTTCTAATGTATAGACTTTAAATTCACCAGAAGTTCGAGAATATTGGCTTCTGATCCCATAAAATTAAAAAATTCATGGTCGATCATATTATTAAGTCTGTTCATAGGAGTGCTAAAATTTTTTTTATTAATGAAATTATATATTTTGTCTTATGAAGGTGTTTAACTTGCGCCCCCGCTTTAGAGGCGTAAAATATTTTGAGGAGGTGAGAATCTGAAAAAACCGTTGATATACCAAAAGTTCTGGGAATTACTAATCCTGGATTACATTTTTAATATTTTATATCAAAGATTTATATGAAATATTAAAAATGTAATCCAGGATTAGTAATTCCTAGAACTTTTGGTATATCAACGGTTTTTACAGATTCTCACCTCCTCTAAATATTTTACGCCTCTAAAGCAGGGTAGTACCGAACAATTTGTATAAATCATATTTCACAATAATTTCAGACATAAAATTAAGCCATGTACCCCACCTAGTTATTATTATAAATCTGAGGATTTTTAAATTAGTGACATTAATTAATAGATTCTGGGTCTCTTTGTTCTTTAAAAGAATTCGTTTTATTTCTGAGCTGATAAAATTGATAGTTGTGAAATATCTATTATTTTTTTTGGAGAGTCTATGCAACATGTGGGCCAAACATGTTACATGTTTTAGATCAGGAAAAATACTCTTTAGACCCTTAACAGCGTTCACCACATATGGAGCTGCATCAGAAATAATTAATCGGAGTTTTTCAAAATTCATTATGCCTCCGTGCAACTCAATAATTAGATTCATTATTTCCTGACTAACTGTTTCGCTATTTTTTTAAGCTCAACAGTACGCAGTAAATAGGCAAATCCCCTTTTCGTTTTAATACATAAACCACCACCGATGTTCAGAATATATCTTCCATTTGCGTCGGTTGTTTCGTCAAATAACAAAAATATACCTTCTTTCTTAAGCTTTACAAAGATTTCTTCTTTTTACATTTTAAATATTGGACTCAAAAACTTCCTGTAATAATATTCACTATGTATTGTTTTACCTGTAAAATCTTGCAAAATTTTTTTTAAAGTTGGGTCTTGTAATTTATAAAGCGGTATGTTTGCCGTGTAAGTGCTTCAAATAACCGTTGACTAAAGGTCTCATTTAAAACTGTAATAGGAAATGTTTTTTTTTCAAGAGTATTTTGAGCCCCTACCCGATTTTCATTTTCAACATGGGTCTGTAAGTTAAGATGTCTTTTCATAGATTTTTTACCTTCTTTTGGAGAATATTTTAGACTTTATTGCAAGCTATGGCTGCGCATCGTTTCGCCCAATTAGGGCGAAACGATGTCCCTTTTGTACCAAATAATAACCCCTATAAAAAATTGAAAACTTAAAAAAAAAATCAAAATTTATAGAATTAGTTTCTAAAGATTTTTTTTAAAAAAGTATCTAGATTTATAAAAATAGTATTAATTTCAATAAAAAAGTTTTAATTAATGATCCCGGCTAGCATCTTCAAATATTTAATATTGTCCATTGTTTCATATTTTTTAATTAGTCTCTTTATGATCACGGCCTTACTATTTTCTTTATTATCCATCACAGTTAGTATTTTATAAAAACTTTTAGTTATCTTAAATTCGATCTTTCGCTGTTATTTCAATAACTCCAACCCTATTTCTTTAAAGAAGGATGTGTTGATCTTATATATTGGTTTAAACTTCTATGCCATGATTCACAAGCATTTGTTGTTAATGGTTCACATTCCACAGTTCGTACATAAGTTGGCCAAAAGTGAGGATTAAAAATTGAATTCTCGATTTCTGAGGTAGTATCAATATACAGGCTTTTGAACCAAGACCAAACCGGCTCAATTTCGTAACAGTAAACATTTTCTTTAAAAAAGTTTTCGAGATCATTTTTCGTATTTTGTAGATCATTTATAGGTATATATGCAAAACACATAATCATTTTTATCAAAATTTTGAAATCACTATTTTGCTTATGAAAAAAAATAAATTGCATTTTTGAATTTTTCTAATTATTAATTGGGTGAAATGAAAAAAACAGCCTTTAACTCTTGAATCAATAAATATGTTTTTCAGAGATATCAATGCTGCCATCTCAAAATCGATTATTATTAATCTCGGTTTTTTTAATTATACTATTAAAAAATGTGAATCCTTTCAAATATGCCTCAACTGATTTTTTTTCATCAAAAAATATAAAAGGGAAAAATATGAATTATTAATAATTCCTATAACTGTATAAATCTGAAAAAAAAACTTGTTGACCAACTTCGTAAAGTCCCATCACATATTTAGATTTTAGAATTTTCAAGGTGCAAAATATTAGAAGCAGTAGAACCAGAACACGTTTTTCATCATTTTCTCCAGAATCAAATAAATAAAAGAATTCACCTGTTGCAGTATTTTTTATAATTTCGGGAACATTGTTATTACTAACAGGTTTTATATCAGATCTTTTTCGTAATATCGATATTCTGTTTTTCATAGATTCATATTTGGGAAAAAAGTGCTGAAGTTTCGGGTGGTATTGTTCTATAACATTGATCAATAATATCATGAGACAATTCTTTTGTCGACAAAGCTCTGATTTTTAAATAATTTTTAAAATATAAACCCTCATTATCAGTAAAGTTTGGCAGGTGATTTTTATGTAGAATTTCAGATACTAATAAATTAGTTGTTGTTGTAATTATAGAAGCGGGGCAATGTCTATTAGTACATCTCCAATGTTTTTTGTCGTCTTTTTCTCTTCTAAGATGAAAAATAAATCCTTTATATAATAATTTTTCTTTATTTTTTTTGTCATTATTATTTATGGTCTTTCATGATTGATCATTAGGGGTTATAATTTGGGGCAAAAATAACATCGTTTCACCCAGTTGGGCGGAAGATGTCTACCGTGGGTCTGTAACTTAAGATGTCTTTTCATAGATTTTTTACCTTCTTTTGGAGAATATTTTAGACTTTTATTGCAAGCCATACATATCAGCTCATTGTTAGTTATCTTCAGCTTTTTTTCCCGAAATTAATTTATTGAGTGCACTGTAAGACGATAAATTTTTCATTTATAGGGGCTTAAAAAACCGGTATCAAAAGCCCGGTTTTTTTTATAAAAAAAATTGAAATGCCCGGTTTTTGGAAATTTGTCGGGTTCCGAGATTTTACCCGGCCCTAATAAGGAGCTATAAGAAATACCTTTGCTAGATTATGATAATAATTACATTTCAGTATCCAAATTTTATGAAAATAAAGAAAATCTGCTCGGAATAATTATAAAATATACCGCATATCGCTTATCGGCTTTTCTACTGCAATTCATACACTAAATGGGGCCTTTATGACGCAGTTAAAAGCCGAAAAATTCGAATTTTAAGATAAAATAATAAATTAGTAAGCCCAAAATAAGGGTATAAAAATAATATATAAAAATAAGAGTCTAAAAATAAGGGTCAAAAAAAAGAGCCAAAAAAAAGAGTCAAAAAATAAAGTTAAAACACAAGGGTTAAAAAGGATAAATAAGGGTTGAAAAATAAGGGTTGAAAAATAAGGGTTGAAAAATAAGGACATAAAAATAAGGATTAGCAAAATAATGGTTAAAAAATAAGGGATAAAATAAGGGTAGAAAAGCAATTAATCGAAACGAAAAAGGCGGATGATTAATAACTTTGAAGATATGGTCTATAACACTATAAAAATTGGTCTATAACTCTGGAAGAAATGGGTCTATAATTTTATAAAAATGGTTTATAACTTTGAAAAAATGTGTCTATAACTCTGAAAGAAATGTTTCTATAACTTTATAAAAATGTGTCTATAGGTTTGAATTTTGTCTATAAATTTGAAAAGACGGTCTATAACAATGAAAACCCAGTACAGTTCCCCCATATGACCAATAATTAGATCTAAAAAGCTAATCAAAAAAAAGATAAAAAATATTTTTTTGAAAAGCCCTCACGTGATATTAGCGGGAATCGAATTAATAATAATTTTTTTGCGTAAAAAGCGTTATATACATTAAAAATATTAGATTTATCTCTATATTACTATTTTAAGAATAAAAACTTATTATTAATTCGATTCCCGCTAATATCACGTGAGAGCTTTTCAAAAAAAATATTTTTTATCTTTTTTTTTGATTACCTTTTTAGATCTAATTCTTGGTCATATGGGGGACTTTGTACAGATTATTTTATTAATTAAAATTAAAATTAAAATTTTTTATTATTAATTTAATCCGATCAAATTCGCCACCGCCATAATTCGCCATTGCCATAATTCGCCACACCCGTAATTCGCCACACCCGTAATTCGCCACGCCCGTAATTCGCCTCTTTTATTGGAATCCTCATTATTGAAAAATTTTGCAGGAGCATTGTATTCCCATGTTGTATTAAGGACTGAAAATTATATTAATTTAAAATAGAGCAATTAAAAGGAGGCAAGTCCGTGTGCCCGGGCAGAATTTGTCCCGGTCACACAATATTAAAGAGATTTTAAAAATTTAGAACTTTGACAACGTATGTAGAAAAATTTTTAAAGACCAAAATCAACAGTAACCAATATATTTATTGATACAAATCAGCCTTCAAGTATCTTATCGGTGAATAATTTATACCACAAGATGTTAAATGCTGGTTTTC
>SDVU01000588.1:0-12101 GCA_016256075.1 Dictyocoela muelleri | reverse complement strand
TTACGTTTATTTGAAATAAGAAACATACTCTATGCTCTTACCAATTAAGATTTAGAAATCTGGAGGGGGGTCTCTAAGTCGTTTAAGAACATTATGATCTATAAATTTTTCCCTCTCAGTGTTTTTCTGTTAAAAATTTTTATAAATAAGTCCTTTATCATAATTAAAATCAGAAAACAACTTTGTCGTTTTTTTTCCAAAAATGACAAATAAAATGAAAAAATAACGACTTTGTCGTTTTTTTTCCATGCCTAAATAAATCTGCCATCTCTCCTAAAAAAATTTTGGATGTAAATTTTGCCGACCTAGTGCATAAATTATAATTACTTTGATAATCAGTCTCAATTCACAATAAAAAACACAAAATATGAGTTGTGCGAATCCTTTTATATTTCCTCATAAATTTACAACCTCTATTCTTACATCTCAAAGCCATTTCATCCTTATCGCATGTATATTGTATAAAATTACACGATGAATTAAATGTGAAACATATACAACAGTTATGAAAGTATCCATGAGTCATAAGATGATTTATAAATATTTTATGTCAGACGTATAACATAATTTGTCAACATTGTCTCCATTATATATGCCCCTTTCATAAATAAAAGTAATTATCAGACGGAAAATTTCCCTATGGGGAAATTTGCTGCCGGTTCCAAATTTTCAATGTTTTTATGTTTACTTTTATAAGCTTCTAAGGGTTTATATTTACCAACAATTATAGAATTTAACTATAAATCCTTTTAATTAAGAAGCTGGAAAATGCAAATCATCATTTATATCATATTCTGGTGATGTTATATTTTTGCCAATATAATTTACATTTAACAAGCTATTGTAAATAACCTGTTTCGTTGCAATCAGATAAATTTGATTTTTTTTTGTATTTTTTAAAAGATTGTCTATTTCTTTAACAATCCGATTGCATCCGGGTGATTTTCAGATTTTGATTCGTTTTAAAGATTAAGATGTAAAATCAAACGTACTTTTAAATCGATAAATCCGCCTATTTGATGTTTTATATTTTTTAATATAAAAATTTTAGTGGGAGAAAAAAAACAGAGAGAGATTTGTTCAAAATTGATTAAAAAATTGATTGATATCTTTTACAAATTTTTTTTATCAAAATATATCATTCAAATTTTTTATCAATTTTGAACAAATCTCTCCCTGTTTTTTTTTTCTCCCACCAAAAATTTTCTGGCACTTTTTTTGCTTATAATTTGTAAAATGGATCCATTTATAGGGAATCCTCTTGCTCTAAACTTACAAAACGCATCACAAATTGATTCTGTAAAATCATCTTAGGACATAGACACTTCGGAATTTGTTGATTGTCACAAAATAACTTTACATTTCTTTAATTTTAATAAAGCAAATTTATATATTTTTATTTTTCAATTAATTCTTTATCTTTATACGATTTATTTTTAAGCTCACAGCGATTCTATTTTTTTCATCGCTTGTAATTTTATTAATAAACAAATAAAAAAAATATTAAAAAAAGAATCTCGGCTTTGGGGGAATTCCTCAAAGGCGTGTTTTTCTAATAAAAAAAACTTGATTTAAAAAATATAAAAATTCTAAAATTTGCCCTAAAAAATTCGATTTTTCAAAACATATGGGTCTTAAACCGGGGTTCTACTAGAGTTTTATTCCATTTGCTCATTAAGTTTTATTATTTTATTGAAATGATATTCATTATTAAATTTTATATTATTGACTTATAATTTCGCATGATTAGACATCGTTGCAGTCAAGGTCTATTTTTACAACTACTTTTTAAAATTTTCAGTCGTAAAAGCCATCTAGTAACTCAGTGGTTAACACTCTTGAATCTAATATTTAAGTATCGAGGTTCGAATCTCCCTGACGTCACTCTTTAAAAAATAATGAGGGAATGATATTAAGCGGACAAAAACTATAAAACTATAGTATTAATATACAGTTGTTCCTGTGTGGTATAGCTGATTAAGACTTGGTCTAACATGATAATGAAGCAGAAGAGACTCTCTTAGATGTGGAGATGATTGCGGCGACGCATCTTGGCAAAAATTAGTGAAAAAAAATTCATGAAAAACCACCAATTACCTGTATCATACGGGGTCATTGATAAAACGAAAATCTTGTATACAGCTAAACTTCTAAGCAGCTTAGGAAGTGACGTATTATTTGGACAAAAAGAACCAAAAGGTGTAGAAAAAAGGTAGGAGACAGCTCTTCGGGTTTTCAACTATGGATGTTGTCAGCATGTAATATATATAGTCGTAAAAGCTGAAAGATCGTAAAAAAACCATGTAAAAAATACATTTTAATAGAAATTACTCGGGTTTTTTTATTAATGAAATAATCAATTATTCTTTTAAGATGCCTTTTTTAATATTTAGATAGTATTTTATCATACAATTCCAAACATTCTTTTTAAAATTCGGAATTCTATTATTTTAAAAAATTCGGTTATTTTTTAAAATATCGATAACACTTAATGAAACAGACTAACTCTCTTGTTCAATATCGATTACTTTTTCAATGGATTATATGCTAGTTTCAAAGGATGATTACAGATTATAGATTTACTTTCTATTACTACTTTGGCCTACTCGGACTCAAAAATACTGTTTTTAGATCAATTTGAGATGAGCGTGTCATATATCTAATCAAATGCTTTTTCAACCTAATAAAGACTTATATATCAATCTTTTTATTAATCAGTGAATATTCCTAGTTTTTCATTAAAGTAGTTTAAATTTAACGAGAACCAAACTTAGATTTAAAAGCGCGGATTATTCCGGAATCGAGAGGTTAAATGGATGGGGTACTTTTAGATGATGGAGAATATGAATTTTATATTGTTCCTGCTTTCTATTTATTCTACTGAAATTATCTAGAAGATGAATTTTTTGATTTGTTTTTTGTAGATCATCGTTCAGTTTATTAATATACTAATTTTAAAGACATGATGTCAATCAAGCAGTTTTTTTAGTCTCATAAAATAAGTATAAGCTATCTAAATTGACATTTTTAGAGCCTAATATTTTATTTTCTCTATTTAAAAAGGTTTTAACTTTTCGCCTAAGAAATTAAACCAAACACCAAAGATATTCTTGTTTAATTATACTTGATATTATTTTTATCTTTTTTTATTACAACATATTATTTATTAAAATTGGCCTTAACATAGAAAAGGATTTCATCAATCTCAAAAATGTCTTTTTTTCATAACATACCAACTGTGTATTTACTATCTTTAATGCTTTTATAAAAGAAATATCGAGATTATAAGACTTATAATGTAAATTAAAGTAGCTTAAAGCAAGCCTTTTTTTAATTTTCTTTACGAAGTAGTGCAAACATTTCTTTTAGTCTAGTTTTTTAGATATATAGAACTCATTCCCAACCTCAAGAACCGGAATACGGCAATCGGAATGTATAAACTTTTAAGTATGTATATCTTATTTAGTAAAAAAATCTATTTCTTACCTTTTATTGCATATAACTTTGTTCTCGTCACTATTTTTTTTAATAATAATAAAATAGTGTATGTCTTTTTGATTGATCTTACACCTGAAGCAGAGATATATACCTTTTCATAACACTCTAACGTCTATAACCCCTTCATCGGGTGCCGGAAGTTCGCTGAGCGGGAAAATCCCGGTTTTTCTGCGAAAATTTTTGACTCGTAATTTCGCCGAAAAAAGTTTAAAAAACCAAAAACATTATTGAATTATTAATTTTTGTCAAAGGCGGTTGAAATTCCACGCGGTAGGGGTCCCATAAAAATTATTTTAAAGATTTTAACTGAAGAATAAAAAATAAATATTACAACACCTTTGTATGTGTGGCTATTTAAAAAAATCTTAAATAGTTTTTTTTGGGGAAAAGTGGATAAATTTATTTATTTATAAAACAATCAAGCAAGTACAAAAAAATATAAAAAACCCACTTTAATTATCACCTACACTGTGAAGCCGGATAATATAAATGCTCTAAATTATAACAACCGTTGGCCGGCAACTCCATCTTTAGGCACACAACTCGCCAAAGTTTTTTGGCACACAACCCACCATAATTTTTTTTTGGCAAACAAACACGCCGAATCTTTACATGAGAACTAGTCACAAAATTTGAGCATTGATATTATCCGGCTTCACAGTTTAGGTGATAATAAAACAGGTTTTTAATATTTTTTTGTACTTGCTTGATTGTTTTATAAATAAAAAAAATTCCTCCACTTTTCCCAAAAAAAAACTATTTAAGATTTTTTTTAATAGCTCCTCATACAAAGGTGATGTAATATTTATTTTTTATTCTTCAGTTAAAAATTTTAAAATAATTTTTATGGAATCCATACCGCGTGGAACTTCAACTGCCTTTGACAATTTTTAAACTCAATGTTTCTAAATATCTAAAAAAAGTGTTATCTAAACATATATCGCTTATTTTATTTATAAATAATTAATTTTTCTTATTTATCTTGTTAGTCTTACAATTTCAAATTTACTAGTATGTAACCGAGTGATTTTATTTAGTATTTTACTTTCAGGTCAATATGATTTACAAATATAGAAAATTTGGCTTTATAATAGTAACCACAGTATTAAATCGTATACCTATTTAAAAACTATTTGTTGTAGTCGAGTGACAAAGTGAATTTTTAAAAAATACTATACCGGACGGCTAAGCGTCAAATCGTCAAAAATTTTTAGGCGTTTACTCGTCAAAAAAATATTTAATAACTAAAAAAATTTTGGTACTTACCCGGGTTAGGGACCAGAGAAAAATTGATGTTTGAAAAAAATAAAAAAACGTTTTATATCTAAAATTTTATGCTGATTATTTTCCTGAAACATTTTTATATATAAAAATTATAAATTTAAATATAGAAAAAAGTTTCAGGAAAATAAATCATCATAAAATTTTAGATATAAAACGTTTTTTTATTTTTTTCAACCATCAATTTTTCTCTGGTCCCTAACCCGGGTCACAATTTAAACACCTATATTAAAATTAAAAAATACATTATAAAAGTTAATAAACAGATTTTAAAAATTAAAAAATAGATTTAAAAAATAAAAAAAAATACAATAAAATTAAATAGATTGAATTTAATTCAGTATAATATTTAGAAATTCACCAAATTCAATATGTTTATAATTTTTGAAAAACATAAAAACATAAAAACATTTATATGATCGTTTAATGTTTCAATTTTTATACCATAACTATAGTGTTTCATTTTTTTTAAATAACGACCAAATATTTTCAATAATCTGTGTGTTTGCTTTGGTTTCCGGATCAACGAAATTATATTTATGACACACAGAATCTCTAAAATAATTTCCTATAGATTTGTATGCAGACCATTTATCAGATAGAACATAGCTTCTGCTTTTAATATTTTTTTGAATAATAGGGATCATAGTTTCACAATTTCGATTGTCTATCCGCTGTAGATAACAATATCCCGTCCTTTTTTCAACTGCTCCCCATATCCAGACAGTCTTTCTTAATCTTCCAACTCCATATTTTCTTCGGCTTCAAAAAGTTTCATCTATCTGAACTTCTTTAGAACACCCCCAACATTTGCTGATTCTTAACAACGAATTTACTAATTTTTTTCCTTAAATAACGATACTAATGAGCCATACATATCTTCGCCGATCTTACAATTGTTTATTATATATTCAGATGTAAAATGGACGCGGTTAAAAAAATAAAAAGCAAACCTTAAAAATACAACAGGATCAATCTTAGTATTTTTAAAAGCACAATCAGAGAGCAAATTTTTTAAACTGCTACATTTCTACATTTCCAAGCATATTTGTATTATATTTTGAGTTTGGCTTAATTTTCATAAAATTTTTGCATTTATGACATCTTTTTTTGGCTGAATACCCCCTAATGCCTGAAACAATTCAAGAAGTTTTTCTTGTCGGAAATATAAATAAAAAATTCTAAATCAGTCAAATAATTTAATCGATTTAACATGGGGTAAAATTGAATTTTTTTTATATAGGTGTTTAAATTGAGACCCGGGTTATGGACCAGAGAAAAATGGATAGTAGAAAAAAATAAAAAAACGTTTTATATCCAAAACTTTATCCAATTTATTTTCTTGGAACGTTTTTTTATATTAATTTTTATACTTTGTATTTTTCTATATTTCGCGAAGCGAAATATGAAAAAATACAAAGTATAAAAATTAATATAAAAAAACGTTCCAAGAAAATAAATTAGATAAAGTTTTAGATATAAAACGTTTTATTTTTTTCTACCATCCATTTTTACCTGGCCCCTACCCCGGGTAAGTACCAAAATTTTTGATCTCAAACGGGTATTCACCCCCTTACTTTAAAAAATCGTAATTTGCAAGATAACAATTAGTGTTTCTTATATAAGATAAGCCTAACACGGGTTTTCCCCAGTTATAATTTATAGGGAGCAAAATATGGAAGTTTTATAAAATTCCGTATATAGCTTCAAAAAATATTATTAAAATTATAAATGATAATAACTCGTGATTTTATATTTCTCTTTAAATAAAATTCATATAATTTCTTTTTACGAATTGCTTTTTCCTATAAAAGTAGAGGGCGAATAATCCGTTTGGTAACCTTAAGTCACCTCCCCTTTGATATTTAAGTATTTTTTAGATTCAATTAAGTAATTAAATTTTTTTATGACGAGTTGAAGCCCAATAAAATTTGACGAGTAGGCACCTCTGAATTTTTACTAGTTGTTTTCACGTAAATTTTGACGAGTTGGTGCCTCAAAAATTTTACGAGTTGGCGGCTCAAAATTTTGACAGTTGGATTTCATAAATTAGAATGAATTAGGGCCTTAAAAACTTTGGCGAGTTGACGCCTTTCCTTAAATCGTATACCTATTTAAAAACTATTTATTGTAGTCGAGTGAGGAAGTGAATTTTTCGAAAAATACTATACCGGACGTGTTATGTACCGAGTAAAAAGATAATTTTCCGCGATAAATATATTTTCGAAAATCATAATGAATTGAATGAATGCATTTTTTCATTTTTTATCACTTATGAAAAAAAATGATTTTTGTGTATTCTAGTAAAATTGAAGTAATCTGGTTAAAATATCATTTTTTGGTAAAATTCTGGTCCTAAAATTTTATGCGAAAACCAAATTCCTCATCTCTGCGGAATTCCGGCCAACGCCTTTAAGATTTATCTTGCGCCGAAGAGGAGATATCATACTTTTTCATAACATCACAACGTTTATACTCCTTTCCAACGACCATCAAGATCGATCTTTTTGTTATATATAAAGCCATTTTTTTCTCCTTTTTTTCGACTTAATTTTTGACATTTCTATAGGTGTAAATAAATCCTATTTTTTTCTTCAAAAAAAAACACAGCAATTAATATTCTTTTAAAAAGAGGTTATAAAAATGATCGGACGTAAAATTTAAAATTATATGTTATTAAAAAGGTACAATTAGATCGTAAGAATTATTAAAAAAGTCGGAATGGTCTTATATGGATTGTAATTGCTTAAATTAATTATTTATATTATTTATAAGTTATATTTGCTATTTTAGTTGCAAATTTTAACATTTTAATGGTTTTAAAATCAACCTCGACCTACTCCTATAAATTTTTTTAATTGATTTAAAAGTAAAAAATGTCGAAATAAAAAATCTCGTTAGAAAATAAGTAACCCTAAAAATCTTTTCACAACATAAATTTAAAATTTTATTTTCACAACATAATTTTAAAATTTTATTTTAATAAGCTTAATTTTTAAACTTTTTTAATAAGCTTAATTTTTAAACTTTGTTTTTTATAAGCCAAAATTCATAATTTTTATTTTTTAATAAGCTTAATTTTTAAACTTTGTTTTTTTTCAAGCTAAATTTCATAATTTTATTTTTTAATAAGCTTAATTTTTAAACTTTTTTAATAAGCTTAATTTAAATGATCTGATATGAACTTAAAACATAAATTGATTGATTGAACCTAATTATAATGAAAATTTTTCTTTAATTTTATGATGTACTATTTTAAACTCTGATTATTTTAAACTTTAATTTTTAGAATTTAAATTAAAATGAATGTAATCATATCCATTACAAGTGATTTTAAAAAAAATATTTAAAAAAATTTTTAATCTTTTTAAAATTATACCCATGAATTTTTTCAAAGACTATCGCCTTTGTGAAAAAATAGGAAGCGGTGGTTTTGGTGAAGTCTTTCGATGCCTACACGAGACTGGTCATCCATATGCAATAAAAATTGAAAAAATTGGTAAAAATGTTCTAAAACACGAACATGCGATTATGAAATCTCTTAACAGTGAGATTAATCCATACATATGTATGGTATATGAATATGGAACCTTAACCAAAACTAAACAAAATTGTATGGTAATGGAGCTTTTAGGAGATAACTTGAGTGTTAAAATGCAAAAATATGGTGTTTATTCTGGCAAAAACTTGCTTAATGTATCATTAATGATGTTGAATGCTATTGAATTTCTTCATAACAAAGGATATGTTCATAGAGATATTAAACCTGAAAATTTTGCATTTAGCTTAGATGAGTCTCGTTTATATATGATGGATTTCGGTCTTACAAAGTTATACTCTAAATTGAATTATAAAGAAAATAAGCCTTTAGTGGGGACGGCAAGATATGCATCCTTAAATGCTCATTTAGGAATTGAGTTATCAAAGAGAGACGATATTGAGAGTATGATTTATAGCATTGTTTATTTGGGCAAAGGATGTTTGCCCTGGCAAGGGATAAAAGCATCAAATAAGGCTAAAAAACATAAAAAGATTCTTGAAATCAAACAATCAATTTCTGTTTCTGATCTTTGTGAAGGACTTCCATCAACTTATGAACAAATTCTGCTAAGTTGTTCGTATCTTGAATTTAATGAGAATCCTAATTATGAATATTATAGAATGCTAATTACCGATAAATTAAGAGAAAACAGGTATCCAATTGATCACAAATGGAATTGGGGTGGAAAATAGAAATTATATCATTTTTATAATCTGCTAAGAGTTTTAATTCTTTTGGGAATTATTGTTAATAAAGTTTTTTATTATGAAAATTATACTGCTGCCATTTTTATCAATTGAGCAAAGATTAAAACGAAGTTACGGGAAAATACTTAGATCATATAGCTCAGGGATTGACGCTCTCTAATGTAAAATTTAGGTATCGAGGTTCGAATCCCGTTGATGTCACTCTTTAAAAAAATAAGGGAAAGACATTAAGCAGTCAAAAGGTATAGGTATATAGTAATAATATACAACTGTTCCAGTGTGCTATAGCTGTTTAAGACTTTTTCTAATATGAAAATGAAACGAAAGAGACTCTCCTAAGTGTGGAGATAAGTGCTGCGAGACATCACGGCAAAAAGCAGTGAAAAATACTTATTCATGAAAATCTACCAATTACCTGTATCCTGCTGACTGATTGATTCCAATACGGAAAAATTTCCGGACATTTTTACGGTTTTATTTTTGGTATTTTCCGTAAAATGCCAAAGTTGTTTAAATATAATGAAAAAATATTATGTAAAAATATAATTAAATTTACATTAAAAATTGTATCTTGGACGTTTCCCCCATTATAGTTCGAGGACGTTTCCCCCATTTTTATATTAAAATAAATTGTAATTTTTTTATATCACGTTTTTCCCCCATGGGGAAAAAAAACGGTCAAGATCCTAAAAATTTAATTACATGTAAACAACATTCATTGTTGACGACCCGCAGAGCTGTATATAACCCTATTATTTAGATATTTGCTTTTAGTGTTCAAATATACGTCACCGCTAATATACCCGGGTGTCCAGGCGATTTTCGTTATATCAATGACTTGGAGTATACAATTAATTAAATTATTATTCATAAATTTTAAATTTAAGTACTTTTTGACGAGAGGCTTCTCTTCACTTATTCTCACACCTAAGAGTGTTTTTTTCTGCTCCAATGTCATATTAGATCAAGTAATAATCAGCTATACCATTAAACAACAGTGTGTTACTCTATAGTTATTGAGTGCTTAATTTTAGTCTGATTATTTATTATATTGCCCTTGGCACATTCGAACCTCGATACCTTAATGTTTCATTCAAGACTGTTAACCACTGTGCTATCTATTCTTTTTTTATTTATTAAAATAAATATTTATAATTTTCAATTTAAAAAATAAAAATTTTATTATATTTTTAAATATTATATTTGGTTCATGTTGGTTATAGCGCATTTTATTTTTTTATAGCGATTTTTATTTTTTAAAAAAAATTGAAAATGAACATAACTATTATTATTAATATAAAAAAATCTTTTTATTATAGAAAATAAAGCATTAAACCTTTTCCTTTTTTCAATTTTATATTGCAATATGAATTGAATAAGATACTCAAAATGTTGTTCATGACTCATACAATTATGAGCTCTTAAAAAGCCCTTTGTTTTTGACCAGAAATCCTCAATATGCTGTGTATGAATTTCCGGGAAATCAAGATTTTAAAAATTAAACGATGGTTAACTGATCCATGTTCATATTGACTTAATATATTAACGCACTTCTGTAGGATCTCCATTGATATATATAAACATTTGTTCCTAGAAGAATATTCGAAGATATTACTTCAATAATTGTTTCAATGTTTCGATTTTCAACTGGTACAATAAAAGCCTTTTTTTTCACTTTCGATGCTAGCTATAAACCATTGACCATTTCTTTGTCGTCCTCTTTTGTATTTACGCTTAAAGAGAAGACTCTCATGAATTTCCACAATCTTTTAAGACCCATGTGTGTTATAACCTCCTATTATCTCATCTGTATCAGAAATATAATCACATATGACTGTCATAATACCTCCACAATAATCACTAACAGTGTTTCTATAAATATCTAACTTAAAATCTATGTCGACATATGAAATACCATCTAAATACTTATAAAAAATTACGAAATAATTTTTAAATCTTGCTTAAAACCTTCAAAAAAAACTATGTGGCTCGAATACTCATTGAATATTTACAAGGATTTTTGCAAACCCAGAAAAAACATCTATTGAAGACTTACGTCTTTATAACTTAACTGGATTTCTGAAGTGCAATTTTCACATTGTTGAGTATTTGAAATGAGCCCTAAAGATGCCAAAAATTCATTTTGTTTGGATTTAGAATACATAACACGAATAAGATATTTTTCTGTTATGTCTAGTTGCATTATATCTTCACACAAAAAATCCTTCTCATCTTCTACTATTTTTTTTAATTTCACTTCTTCTTCTCATCTTTGTGGATAAAAATTTGGTTCTCCAACGGTTTCCTCCCCCTAAAAAAATGGTAATGGTAAGAGATCATATTAACAAAGTATTATTAAAATCTCTTAAAATCCCGAGTTATACTCATAAGTAAAAAAATTTTAAATATGAAGCCATAAATTTAATTTTTATAAATTTGGTATAAAGCACCAAATTTAGAAAAATTACGTTTATTGCTTCATATTATAAAATCTTTTTATTTATGAGTAGAAATCGGGATTTCAAGAGATTTTTATGCTCATTTGTTAATAAGATCTTCTACGTTTACCATTTTTGGTTTTTTTAGAGGGAGAACCGTTAGAACCAAAATTTTTTTTAAAAAATTAAATGCCTCTAAAAAATAAAATGCGCAATAAAAATGAAATGCCCTATAACCAACATGAACCTTATATTTTTTTTATACAGGGTTTCCCACTAATAAATGGAAAGTTCCATTTAATAAAAGGAAAATACCCATTAATAAATGGAAAGTTCCCATTAAAAAATGGAATTTTCCTTTTAAAAAATGGATGTCCCCATTAAAAAATGGAAAGTTCCCATTAAAAATGGTAAGTTCCCATTAAAAAAATGGAAAGTAAAATTTAAGGTGTAAAATTAAAATAATTTAAAGTTTACAATTAAAAAATTTTAACTTTACACTTAAAAATATTTTATTTTTTTCCATAGTAGTTATTTAAAATAAAAAAAAAACGGTTAGTGGCCATAATTTCCAACTATATAACTATCATTAAATATTTCTCATGATATTTGGCTTACGACCTTGCAATTTACGTT
>SDVU01000587.1:0-12112 GCA_016256075.1 Dictyocoela muelleri | reverse complement strand
TCCGACACATTTATATTCTTTTTTATTTTAAATTTTTTTGTGTAATTTAATTAAAATAAAATTATATAAATCTTTAAAAAATGACAGTGTTGATAATAAAAAATTATTTAGATATAAAAATACATTAAGGCAATAAAAAAATCAAAGATCAAAAACAAAAAATCAAAATTAAAATAATTAAAAATTAAAAAATTAAAAAAAATATAAATAAAAATAAAAAAAAAAGATATAATTAAAAATAAAAAGGGTTCTATCTAGACTTGAACCTGGTAGCGGGCTGGGCGCGGTAGCGCGTTGGGCGCGTGACAATAAATGTTAGAAGCTAAAAGTGATTTTCGCCAAAAATGCCATTTAATTTAAAAAGCGTGTTTTTCATGAAAATAAAAATATAATTTATTTGATAAAATTTGCTTAAAACGCGAAAAATGCACATTTAAATTAACAATAAAGAATCAATTCTGAAAATGAAAATTGTTAACGCGAAAAATGTACGTTTTTTAATTATTCAGTTTATTTTTAAGTCTTTAATAAAAAAAATAATTTTTAAAATTAATTTCAAATATTGTTACAGGAAAATATTTAAAGACTGTGTACCCCCTAATATAATTTTTTTCGGTGACTTTGTTTAATGACGGTATTGAAAAATAACAGTCAATAAAATTTTATATACAAATTGTTAAAATTTAATTATTTATTTTATCTTTTAAAATATTCTAACATATCAGGCTGTCTTCTTGTTTAATTTATTAATAAAATATTTTTAGACGTATACACGTTCCAAATTTTTCTCAAGCGCGTGTAAAAAAGATCTTACAAGACAGAAACATATTCTAAAGCTATAAAAAAAGTTGTCATTAAAGAAACTGTATCATTTTTATTAAAATACAATTTATTGTCTTAATCATGATTTTATTTTGACAATTTCTTCATTAACTTATGATATGAAAAATTTCCTCATTGTCTAATTCTACATAAATAAGGCCCCGTAATTCTCTATTGAATTAATATAAGCCGCTTTTTTTATTTAAGACGTTTGTGAGTTTTTTTTTATTTTTCTAACAATATAAAAATAAAATTTTCTAAAAAAACAAACCCGTTATATAAAACGCATGAAACCGTGATTGAAACTCCATAAACATACAAAATTTTCCTCTGCTACTATTTTTTTATAAAAATATCGATATTGAGGTGAAAATGTTATTTAGAGGTACTGTTATTTGGAGGTATCGTTATTGTGAGGTTACACTGTAATCAGTTTTATAAATTTTAAACAATAATAACATTTAAAAAAAGAAAGAATTACTATTAAACAAAGAAACATAAATTTATTAGAAATTTAATTTCTTTATTCTTCTCTTACTTGCCATATTTTTTCACCAAATTCGTTCTGAATATAGACTAATCTATTTTATGATTTAATCTCAAAAAAATGTTTCAAAAAAATTGCTGTCAAGAGGATTAATCGACGTTTTTAAATCTTAATCAAAATATTTGGCAAGCAAAACATGGTCTCCTTCTTAAAAACAATATTCTTCGTATTTTTGTATAAAATTTGCTACTATATATTTTCACGTTTTCAATTATCTCACTTTCTCTTGTTATTGTATTAGAATGAATACAATTAAAGTTAAAATCTCAGAATAGTTCATATATGGTGTTTTCGGTATCACATATACAGTGAAATTATTTTGATAAATTATGTCACGAATTTCTGTTATCCATTTACTTTCCTTTCCAAACAATATTTAGATAATCGATTCTTTGAATCTTATTAAAATGTTTAATTTGACCATGTGATTGAAGGCATATCCGTCTTATTTTGACATTTTTCATATTATATTTATTAATTATTCATTTAAATTCTTTGTTACAAAATTATCTTCCATTATCTGTGTGCATTTTCTTCTGCTACTTTCAATTGACCACAGTTCATCTAATTTATCTTAAACAATGCCGGTATCTTTTCTAAAAAAGCTAAAAAAGCGAATTTAGAAAAACTATCCAAACATGTTTAAATATACCTATATTCGTTATTTATTTCTTTATACTTTGATAAATCAACGATATCTAAAAACAATCTTTCATGCGGTTTTCTGGCTAAAATATATTGATAATTTTGTTTAATTTTAAGTAAACAAGTCATTTTACAAGTCTCACCTTTATCTACATATTTTCTAACATCATCTATTCATATTCTGATATAATCAGAAGATAATTTTTAGTAAATTTTATATGCCGATATATGCCCCGAGCATATGTGTTTTGTAGATTAGAATATTTATTTTTATCTTCTCCCAACTTCCTATAAAAATATTATACTTATCCTTTTCTTTGATCAAAAGCTCATTTTCTGAAATTTTTATCTTATCTGCTTTTGAAAAAAAACTATTATATGAACCAATCAAATCCATCGGTATAACACCATTTGAAATATATTTAATAAATTCATTTTTCTCCTTTCCATTTTTATAGTTTTTTTTAGACATGGGGTTAGTTATGTTGTGCATTTTTCGCGTTAACAATTTTCGTTTTCAAAAATTGATTTTTTTTATTTATAATTTAAAAGTGCATTTTTCGCGTTTTACTAAAATTTTATCAAATAAATTATATTTTTGTTTTTATAAAAAATACCCATTTTAAATTAAATGTGCATTTTTAGCGAAAATCACTTTTCGCTTCTAACAATAAATAATAAATTCTATTAAAACATTTATTTATTAAATCATTAATTTAATAAAAGCATTTATGTGTATGGCTTTAAATCTTATTTATCAATCTCAATTGTACTTTCTATAAATGAAATAATTATACTATAAAAATGAAATAAGTGGACTATAGAAATGCAATATTTTGACTAAAAAATGCAATAATTAGACTATAAAAATGCAATATTTTGACTATAAAAATGCAATAAGTGGACTATAAAAATGCAATAAGTGAACTATAAAAATATAATATGTGGACTAAAAAAATAAAATATGTGGACTATAAATATGAAACGAGTAGACTATAAAAATAAAGTGGGCGTAAATTAAAATTGAGAAATATATGCTTTAAATTCAATAATCATATTAGATATATATTTTTTTTGGCGAGAAAGAAAAAGATAACATAATATTAACGCTTAGCTTAAAATTTTAAATTATTTTTATGAATACCATTTAAAGATTTTTTTTATCTTCAGGAATATTGAGAAAAACAGAAGAAGCATTTGAAATATTTGATTTTAGAAAGTTTTTTTTGCAAACTTTTCAAGGCTGCAGATTCGAAATCAATTATTATATGATTTTGGTAAGTTTTGAATTTTTTACTTATTTTGTGTAATATTAAATTATAATATCCTAATGATTTCTTTTTACTCAAAATATAAATTAGCTTATACATTTAAGAACCCACCTTACCCATGATTATATATAATTGGCAAAAATAGGAAGTACATAACATATATATATGCCTTCACAAAGACAATGTCTTTAGTATTCAAATGAAAAAAAATACAGTCTCTCCTCGAAAATAAAAAAATTTTAAAAAAGATTATCTTTTGTTTAGTTCGGAAATAAGAAACATTCCTAAAAAAAGAGACAAAAAATACATAGAAAAAAAAGAAATGAAATATCATTGAAAGTTTAATTCAGAAACGTTTAATCACAAAGTAGAGAAATATTTCGAGTATTTCAAAAATTGTTCGACATTTTCGTTATATTGTGATAGTCTCTTCTTTCTAGATAATAATTTAGCGAAATATAATATTAAGATAGAAAATGTAAGAGTAAACATAAAACTTCGATTTACAGACTCTTTGTCGGAGCATTAGCATACATTAACAGATTTTTTATCATTCAGATTCTCTAATTCAAAGAAATATCTAACAGTTGATATTATTTGATTCCTTACTTCTGAATGGTTATAAACTTTATCATAATGAATATGTGATATCATCTTAAAAATAAATTTCCATGATTTCAAAATAGAATCCGGTCATTTATATCGTGGTCAAAATAAATTTGTCAAATTTAAAAATAGAGAAATCTGTTAGTAGAAAAATTCCGAAGCTTTTTCTATAATTAGATTCATTAATGGGTCATGTAAATTATCTATATTCAATATTTCTAATATATCCTACAAATTTTAAAAATTTTTATGATAATTTTATCGTCTATTGATTTCTCAAAACTGTTACATATATCAATAACTTGTTTGTAAGATGGTCTTTTATATTTACTGATATTGTTCGTCATTTTCATATTCAATAACTTCTTTCATCCATTCATTTATATATAACCATAAAATTGCTAGAATGACATATTTATATAGACACCAAGCATTTTTAAAAACGGGTAATTTCTTTGGGCACGAAAACAATGAGGATTTATGAGATTTAAATTTTTTATCCAACTTTAGATGTGCAAAAAAATGAATCAATGAAAGGAAATTTCTCACGTAAAAGCCTTGTTTCAAAGTGTGATAGTATATGTTTTAATAAAAAAATAAACCAATGCCCCAATTCACTTTTCTTTTACTTAAATCTACGCATATATGTTTATTTATGTACTTTGAGGATTTTTTTAATATTAGAGAAAAGACAATGACATACTACAAAATTGTCATATCCTGCTATAATGTGTGTGGGAGTAAATATAGCAAGATAAAAAGCTTTTTCAATATTTGCACGTTTTTTGCGCCTTTTTGTTATTGTTTTGTTATTTACTTGTTAAAAGTACTTTGGCACTTGATCAAAATGCAGGAGATTGATTCTTATTCTTGATATTTTGTTTTTGTGAGTTCGCGAACATTAATTAAGAACTAAAAATCCAAAGATTTGGCATTGGCAGGTAAGCATCTTGAGTATGTATGGCATCTAGAAACCAAGATATATCGTTTCTATAAATTGCACGGGTAACCGCTAGATGATTTGAATTCATTTGCGTTATTTTAATCTACAAAACTGGATGTATTTCTTTTAATATATTTATCCTTTATTACTAAGCATTTCCGATTCATGTCAGTTACCAATTTTTTTCTGTCTTCTCACTCCTTAAATGGTGTTACTCTAACAGACTTTCTACATAACGACATTTAATTACCGACTTATTATTGCTATGCAAGACTTGTTGGAAATTTTCGTTTTATTTTTTTCCAATAGAGTAACATTTTTAGAGTAATTGAATATCTTGAGGCCAGTTCGAATACCCTCTTATTTCTTCATTTCATTTTTCTGATTCCTAATCTTTTATAACATCCAGTTTAAATTTCACTGTTTAGCCTTTTATATTTGTACTAGTATTTCCAAACATTATGAGTAATTTTTTTCATAAATATTTTTCGAAAATAATAAAAAAAATCTTGAAATTAAGAAATTTTGTTTCTTATTTTCGAGAAGAGACAGTATTACTTTTCCAAAAATTTTAAATCGATCTGTATCAAACATTCTGCAGTCGAAATAAGCAAAATTTTTGGAACTTTCCTCCTCCGGAGAAATCGAAAAAATGAAGCCTGTAAAAGGAGATAGAAACTGTAAAAACAAAAAATATGTAAAAAAAATGTTCCGGATTTCGAGGTGTTTTATTTATAAGAGCCGATAGAATGAAAGAAGTGATGAGTCCTAAGGTAGGTGTGACTCTTCACTTCTTTCATTCTATCGGCTCTTCTAAATAAATAGAAACTCCTTGGAATCCAGGACATTTTTTTACATATTTTTTTACAGTTTCTAATATCCTTTTACAGGCATCATTTTTTCGCTCCCCCGGAAGAGGCAATTTCCAAATTTTCACCTACTTTTGTAATCAAATTTGTAGAATCAATATAATGTTTCAAATAATTTAGATTATAGACAAAATCCTACGATGTCGTGTTAAGGAGTCTCTTAAATCTTGATATTTTTGTATTTTTTATTAATACCCATCTCATTGGGATTTATATATCTCTTTATATTTTCTTTTGGTATCTCAAAAGTTGTAAATGATCTCATTGTCATACAATATTTCAGTAAAAGTAACTTAAATTGTTATAAATATCGCATGTGAGTGTTTTTATATTTTTTTTTTCAGAAGATAATAATGTTATAAGGCGACCAGTACATTCTCTCTTGTACGCCACCAATGTATAACTAGGTTCTCGGATACTTAATCCCCTCAACAAAAAAAATAACTTTTATGTCCGTGACAAAAAAAATAAAATCATTGATTTTAAATTTTTTTTAATTTATTTCAATTAATTATCAAATTTATTTAAAATTAATTCATTATCAATTTTATAAAAAAAAATAATTCATTATCAATTTTATAAAAAATTAATAAATTCGTAATAAATTGTATAAAATCAAAATTACAATCTCCAGAAAGACTCATTTAATCATATACATTATTAAATATTTCTTTAAGATCGATCTTAAAACTGCTATACACACTAACGTAATATAAACAAATTGGCCTGGTTTAAAAAGAGTGGTGTTTATAAACCACAATATAAAGAAATATAAAAAAATTTTAGGTTTATGATTAAAATAGTCTTTCTGAAGATTATATTGTTGTGACAATCATATTGTCAAAACATATTTTTTTAAAAAAATATTAAATACCCTTAATGAGAAATTCAAATTTTAATTATTCTTCAGAAAATCGAGTAATGATACACAGCATATATGAAAGGCACCTAAAAGGGCTTTCTAATGCCGGTAGTCACGACAATATGATTGATTTTATACAATTTATTATGAATTTATTAATTTTTTATAAAATTGATAATGAATTAATTTTAAATAAAATTGATAATTAATTGATTTTAAATTAAAAAATTTTTAAAATTAATGATTTTATTTTTTTTGTCACGACCATAAGAGTTATTTTTTTTTGTTTGGGGGAATTAAGTATCCGAGAACCGTAAACCTATACTATCCTTTGTAGAAATTGTATACGTAACCATCATATTGAATTACTTCGACGTTTTTATTTGATTTTATTTTTAAAATTTTATTTTTAAAATTTTGTTTTCTGAATAGTCCATGACGAGGTAAATATTTAATTTTTTTGTCGAAAAACCCGTAGATTCGACTGATTAGTCCAATTACGGTTACGAGATTTAATCATATTTTTTTATTTTTTTTGATTATTTAATTTATGATTGCCAAACTTTTCTTACTAAAAATTTAATAAAATGTTATTGTAAAATTTCAAATAAATAAGATCGAAATTTCAATAAAAATAATTTTCATAAAAATTAACATTCAAAAGTGTTCGTGATTCACATGTCCGCACGACAATTAATTTAAGTTTATTATATTTTTAAATTAATTTATAAATTGATAAATCATATTTTAAAGATTTGTCAAATCACAGTATTTAATTTAAATTAATAAATCATAAATAGAAATAAACATTAAAATTTAAAATTTTACCCAAAATCAGACAATCAATTAATAAATTATTTATTTGTATATTAGATCACCCTCTGCAATGAAGCCATATATAAAAAATAACAAGCGTTTATATTCATTAAAGAAAATGATAGTAGAAACGGAACTTATTGATAATAAAAAAGACGAAAAAATTCAAAACTCAATTTATATTAAGAAAAAATATTTGACACCAGAAGAAGAAAAAATAATTTTTAGATTTAAAAATCGCGATATAATTGAAAAGAAGGAGAATATGGATGATACACCATTTTTTATCGGGCGGTATAAATAAAGTCTTTAAAAATTTAATTATTGATATTTTTAAATGATTAAAATACTTTTAAATGATTTAATTAGTTTTTTTTTGTTATTTTTAAATGATTTAATTAGAATGTGAAAAAATTAGTCTATTAAAAAATGAAGTCAAAAAAAGTATCAATATTGAGTCTATAGAATAAAAAAAGACAGAAATTGCATTTATAATAAGTTTTTGTACAGTTGAGCTAAAATTAAATCTATTTAGCATTAAATTAATCTCAATAAGAGATCAGTTATAAAAAACGTCAATTACGACGTTTTTATTAAATAAAAAAAATTAACTTGTATAAGCGGTTAACATTTGAATGTAGGTTTAATTATCATTGTTTTAATACATTTTGTGTCATTTTTATTTTAATTATCGGTGTATGACATTAAGCGGTTAAAAATATAACGCGATATTAATGTTATCCAAGGTTTTTAAGTTGATTAAGATCCATTCAAATATTTTATAGTACAATAAAATGGATTATTCTATGTGAAGAAATGATTACGGCGAATCATCTCGACAAAAACATTATTATATATTAAAAATTTGCGAATAATAATAATTAGCTTGTTAACAGGAGAAATCACTACGGGATTTTTTCATAAAAAACAGCAAATATTGGTTTATATATATATATATATATTACATGTTGACAACGTCCATAGCTGCCAACCCGGAGAGTTGTCTCCTACCCTGGTCTATGACCTTTGGTGTTGGTGTTTCAATAATACGTCACTTCCTAAGCTACCCAGAATCCGGCTGTATACGCGATCTTCGTTTTATCAATGAATCAGCAGGATCCAGGTAATTAGTGGCTTTTCAGTAATTTTTATTTTTCACTACTTTTTGCCTAGATGCGGCGCCGCACTCATCCCCACGCCTAAGAGAGTTCATTCTAATTTATTGTCATATTAGACGAGGTCTTAATCAGCTATACAACACTGGAACAGCTGTATATTATACTATAATTAATAGTTATGACCGCTTAATGTCATTCCTTCATTATTTATTAAAGAGTGACGTCAGCGGGATTCGAACCACGATACTTTAATATTAATTCATGAGTAATATCCATTGAGCTATCTGGCTATACCATGAGTTCTATAACTTTATACATCTCAAAAAATACACGTAATAGGTAATACAGGGTTTTTAATTATTAGAAATTTATTTATAAATAATTAGAAAAATTATTAATTAATTGGATGAAATTTATTCATTAATTATTAGAAATTTATTAATTAATGTTAATAATTTATAAAATAAATATTAGAATCATTATAAATTAATTATTAGAAATTTATTAATTAATTATTAGAAAATTTATTTATTAATTATTAAAATTTATTAATTAATTATCAGAAAATTTTAAAAATTTGACCCATAATGACAATGAATAAAAAAAGATTAAAAGTACCATATTTAAAATATTTATACGATTTAATTAGAAACAATATATCTCCATCAGAAATTTAAACAACATTAAATATTACTTTAGCATCTGTATATAATTGGACCAATAAATTATACCGTATTAATTATGACCTTGATAGGTTAGGTGGAATCATTAAAAAAAGAGGACCATATAAATAAATAAAAAAAAGAAAAAAATTGAGCTTGCAAATATTATATCAAGTGACTACTATAAGACAGTTATTAATGGAAAAAAAAACTCAGAGAAATAGGTATGAAATATTACCAACACAGTATTTCATTGCTTTTAGGTAAAATGAACATATCAAGAAATAAACTAGTCTCTATAGCAAATAATAATAACGATACGACTAAAATTAATTCCCCCCCCCAACAATTTTTGATTAAATATAGAATATATGATATAATGATTTGTTATATTTGTGTGAAACGGCTTTTAATCTACATACAAAAAAGCTTAAGGGTACAGTCCTGTAATTGGCCTGCAAAGATTACTGTAAATGCAAGTATATATTTATATATTACATGCTGACAACATCCATAGCTGCCAACCCGGAGAGTGTTCTCTAACCATAGTCTTATGACCTTTAGTTCCTGGTGTTCCAATAATACGTCACTTCCATAGCTACGAAAAAGCCAAGCTTTATACGCGATTTTCGTTTTATCAATGTTTCAGCAGGATACAGATAATTAGAGGACTTTTCTCGATATTTTATTTTTCACTACTTTTTGCCGAGATGCGTCGCTGCACATATTCCCACACCTAAGAGAGTACCTTCTGATCATTATCATATTAGATCAAGTCTCAATCAACTATACCAGACTGAAACAACTTTTTATTATACTATAATTATATAGTTAAAGCCGCTTAATGTCATTCCCTCATAATTATTTAAGAGTGACGTCAGCTAAATCAACCACGATACTATAATTTTACAATCAATAGTGTTAACCACTGAGCTATCTGGCCCTAAATAACATTTTTATCGACATTAATGTGTTTAATTTCATAGTATTTCTTCAATTAAGAGTTTTCATCGTTGTATTCTATTAGTGAGGAGTTTGTAATGAATCAAATTCTTATTATAAATATGAATTATCACTTTGTTAGTGATGATTATTGGCTTGAAGTATAGAAGTGACTTAATGATAGCAATTAATTTCTTTTCAGATACTGTAAAATCCCCTTCTGATTCTTTAATTTATAACTATAAAAGCCAATCGGTTTGTTATTTTGTGATAATACACTCCAAAACGCACATTCAGAAGCCTTAGTTTCAAGTGAAAAATCTCCATAGTATCAGTATATTTATGCTGTATGTTCATTTAAATTTCCTCAATGATTTTAGATAACTCATTTGAATCTGCAGAACTCCATGAGAAGACTAATTTTTTGATAATTTTTTTTTTGTCAAAAACAGAGTTTTATTACTTGCATTTTTATAAAGTTTCTTTACCTATTTATGATACCTATTATACGCCAAATATGTTTTTGTTTCTTGGTCTAATCTCTTTTAATATAGAATTTATCAATGTTTTCTTTTATACCTTCAGCTGATATCGTGTGTCCTAAAAAAGATATTTCTTTTTTAAAAAAACTCGGATTTATCAAAATTAATTGATATGTTTTTTTTATATAATAATCTTAAAACTTTTTGATATGTTGCAGATGAATATCTTTAGTTTCGGAGTGTATTAGAATATCGTCAAGGTAGACTTTTACAAAATCATAATTACCCAACACATTATCCATAGCTTCCTGAAACCTACAACGTGCGTTTGATAAACCAAACAGCATTCGAAGAATTCATATCTTTTATTATTTATCAAGAATTCAGTATACTTAAAAGAATCTTTGCTGTGTGGAATTTGGTAATATACGAGATTTAGATCTATTTTTAAATAGATTTTATAGTTATGTAAGTGGGTAAGGATATCATTTATTGTTAGAAAAATATAGGGTGTAGATACATTTATTTTGTTTAGTCGTCTGAAGTCAATTACCAACCGAATTTAACCATTTCTTCTTAGTATTTAGAAAGCTGAGGAGCAATATGCTATATTACTTGCTCGTATTACCCCGAGTTTTATCAATTTTTTTATCTAATCATCAACTAAATATTCAATTTTGGTGTTATTCTATATTCTACATGTTGATAATCCTTTCTTCTCGCAGGTTTATGTGATTACTGCCCATTTTATCATTCCTATAGGTTTATTGTTCGATTTATATTTTTTAATTAACTTGCGAAATTCCGAATTAAAATTCTGTTTTAAATTTGCGTTTATATGTGTTTTTTTATCAATTTTTATCAAATTCATTGTTTTTAAATGTAACTGTTATTTCGTAGTGCTTTCCGTTCAGAGTTAGAATACCACAAACGATATAAATACAAGCTTTGTTATCTAATGAAAAGTTCATAAATAGAAAAGCCGATACAGACATATTCTTTATAATTTTTAATTTTGCTTTGTCTAGAAATGATTCATCTTATTGTTAATTAAATAATATACTGGTATCATTTGCAGTTTTAATAGTTGACCTCTCAACTTAAATCGCAAACATTTTTTCGTCTCCTCAACCTTGAGTTTGTTTTCATTTACTATATTTTCATCAATGTAGGAATAAACTCATGCAGTGTTATCAGAAATTGATATATCTTACCATTAATTTTAGAATATTTTTTAAAGAACTGAGATTTAATTCTAGGTTCTTTTATTAATGCATTTCTCTCTTTTTTATTTTCATAGTTCTTTTCGGAATTGAAATTTCTTGAATCGTTTTTCCTTATGAGCAAACGAGAATTTGAAGTGTCATGTGTTGATGTTATATATATAGAGGCAATATAATTACGTTTTCGGTTTATTTTATTGAAGTTGTTTATACCGTATGGTTTTTTAGGATCATGTAAATTATCTCGCCCTAAAAAATATCATGTAAATTATCTCGCCCTAAAAAATATCATGTAAATTATCTC
>SDVU01000586.1:0-12128 GCA_016256075.1 Dictyocoela muelleri | reverse complement strand
AATAATTTTTTTAGAAATAATTTCGAGTTTTTACAAATAATTAATAATTTTTTGAGATATAATTATTTTTTTTTTCAAATAAAAAATTTAAAAAAATTTTAATTTAAAAAAAAAAATCTGAATAAAAATTTCGAGAAGGGTTATCAAAAAATTGAAAAAAAAATTAAAAAAAATGGTCATCTATTATTTTGCTCAAAATCGTTTAAGGGTTAATAAGTGGTGTGACCTTGTGATATGATAGGTAAAGTAAGAGGCATAACTAAAAAATGATCAGAGTTTTATATGTTTATTTAATTATATATTCACACTAAATAACCCTTCCTTATTAAAATATGACATTTGTTTTTAAATTTTATTTATTCTATCTTTGAAGTATAAAGAGATTTGATGTCAACTGCATAGAATGCAATTTTTTGAAATTTTAGCAAAAAAATCGAAAAAATTGCATTCTATGGAGTAGCGCCTATGAGTAAGTGTTACTTGAACACCAATAAATAACGATATAGGGCTTACGTTCGTAAAAAAATACGATTTCGTAATCATGGATATTCCCAGCATGTAATATATAAGCAAAATTTTAAAATTTCAATTTCTTTTTTCAGTTTAATAAAATAATTCTTAAAAAGTTATATTTTTATAAACTTATTTCAAAGTTAAATAAATATACCACACATTTCATTTAAAATATTTAAATAATACTTATAATAAATTTTGCAAGTGACCATTAAAACTTAAAATAATATTCCCATTAATTTTTTTCTTTCATATAAACTAAATATCTTTAATTAGCATTTCAATTAACAATTATTAGGCTTTTTAAAAATCATATTTAGAATTTAATCATTACTTTAAAAATTTAAATCATTTCAGCAAATTTATTATAAAATCAAAAATATTGATTTTATTGACATTAAATAACAAACTTAAAAAGTATAAATAACAAACTTAAAAAATATAAATAACAAACTTAATAAATATAAATATCAAAATTAATAAATATAAAAATCAAGAACACAAATTTACTCTCATCTTTTTTTATCTTCCATCATCTTCAAAAAATTGCCAAACTCGAGCACAGCCATTAATTCGATTAGTGGTATTTTTATTTTTTTCTGCATATTTTAAAAGTATATTTCTACTCTCCTGTGAAAAATATGGATAAAGCGTTTTTTCATCATCTCTACTCTTTCTAGAATTCAAATTGGGATCCGTTTTTTCATAATCCTCCTTAAAATCTTCTTCTGATCTGAAATGAGCTATATTATTTAAGTCAGTGAGATTATTTTCAGTGAAATACAGAGATTTTGAGTTAAAATTAATATTTTGATCATATTTATCATTCCAGAGATTATTAAATTGTGAATCCTGATATTCATGATCAGAATAATAATCATTGTATTGATAATTATAATAAACATCGTTCTGTTGATTTGAATTATTTATTTTATGATCTAGTTTGAAATTAATATTTCCGTCATTATCTATTTTAGAATTATCCTTTTTGTTTTCACAATCACTTACTTTTATTTCCTTAAAAAAGTTTGTATTAAACTCCGAATACTTCAAGTTTTCAAATGATTGAGTCATTTGGTCAAGTTGTGAATTTCTGAGTTGCGAAATATTTATCTCATCAACTTGATTATCAACTTGATTGATATATTGATTATCAACTTGATTAATATATTGATCATTTAGGTACTGGTTATTCTTATAATCACAATTTAAACCGACTTCTTTTTGATATAAATCATTTTCCGCAAAATCTTGATTATCTTTGTCCATCATTTCATCGTAAAAACTGTCTTGTCTTGGTTCGTATATTTGATTATTAAAATAATCTGAAAATTTTTGCACATTAAAATCTCCTTTTTTACAGGAATATGCACAATTTTTACAAAAAGACACTCCACAATAATCCCTCCATACTTCTGATTCTCTTATCCCGCAATTACCACAAATCGGAGAATTATAAGAGCTAACATGTCTCCCATTGTAATAAGAAGGTATCGGTCTCGGTACATTTTTTATCTTTAAGTAAAGTCCACATGCATTGCAAAGATTTTCTCTTCTGAATCCTCGTCTCCATGTAGGAGTGTTTGTTGTTTTGCAGTTATTACATATACGCAATAATTCACGTGTACGTGGTTCTTTCTTAGAGCTTTTATTTTTAGAGTCGTGAATTTTTCTATCCGAATGTGTGTGACTCATCTGTATTTTAAAATATTTTTTTATATTTATATTAAGAAAAATTTAATTTATTTTTGGCTAATTTTAAAATTTAATTTAAAAATTTTAGACGTGTTTTTGGTTTTATAAATAGTTATCGTAAATTTTTGATTAGAATAATAATTTCTAGTCTTTTATTGATTAGTTATTGTTTTTTAATGTTTCTTATTGGGATTTGGATAAAAAAATCTGAAAGTTTTTGAAGTTCTTCCTATTTTAAAATTTATGAAATTTAAAATTTTGAAGTTCTATAAGTTAAAACTTTTTGGTGTCATAAATTTTTGAAATCTTTTAATTTTTGAAATTTAAATGTTATTTTTTTTAAAGATACATTTAAACAAAATTTTTAGACTTAAATATTGCACATACAAAAATTAAAAATATAATTTATTATTTGATATTATTTATTTATTTAAAATTTTATATTTGATATTATTTATATTATTTATTATTTGTTTTTATTTATACTACTTACTATTTTTATAAAGTCAGATAGACCATTTGTTACCACTCTTGAATGTAACATTTATGTATCGATGTTCGAATTACGCTACCGTCACAAAAATAAATAATTTGGGATTCATTAATGGTCAATAACTATAGAAATATAGTAATAATGTATAATATGGCACGCGGAAATTACCGCTTTTTTAGAAATCACCTCTTTTTTAGAAATTATTGCTGTCATATAACATTGCAATTAAAGACAAAGCCGAGTGTTATTGAACTATCATTAAAGCACAGATCCACTCCATAGATATTTCCCTCCGCATCCCCCCTCCATTTTTTCAAAGGCCTATAAAAGAAAATTGATTTACAAACCAATATATATATATATATATATATATGGATATAGATGCAAAAAAAAACCAAAAAAAGGTGCGAGAAGGTGGAATAACGATCATAACAAAGGCCATGGTATTATAAACGCAACTTTATGGCACAGAGACAAGACCCCCGAAAATTATAATCAACATTTACTTAAAAACATTTATGTTACCAGTGTTTTATACTCTGGTGGATACAATAATTTGAATTATACTGTATATCAACTTTCAAATATCAATGAAATTGATTTATTAATGAACAGATCTGTTAAACCATTTCAAAAAAAAAATTTCTATGTAATAACCCCTAATACTAACATAAAGATGACTCAAGAAATATTTATTCTTGAAAAATATGATACGAACATCTTGAATTCATATAATCATTTCGAGAAGCCGTGAATCTTACTGGTTAAAATATAAACAACTCTTACACACTTCTATGACTCCTAATTAGCGATGAACTGAGAAGAGAAAGTTATGTTGCAAAAGATAACAAGTGATAATTGCAATAATCCTCATAAAATATTCTAAGCATCTAATTTCAAGTCTCACAAAACATAAAAAAATTATAAAACTATCAAAATTTACAGGGCTGGCGTTTTCTGTGATACCATAAACGAAGTTTTAAAACGCTTATCTATGCAAAAAAAAGAAATGTAAAAAAAAACAAATGAAGCGCTCCTAAAAGAACCACAGATAACCACATAAACTTAAATACTCCGATCTGGTTATATGTTAGCGAGAAAATCATTGAAAGAATATCAAAACGTAAAAGCTGAATATTTCACTGAAAAAAGTAAAAATTCTTCTATCAACAATATTGATAATCTATGAAATTATACTGAACCAATCCAAAAAAAGTGTTGTTTTTATAAAAGTAAAAATCATGACGATAAAGATTGCATTGCATAAAAATCTCATAAATCGAAAATTCAAAACAATAAAGAAAGGCCGAAAATAGATAATAGTGATTTTAAACCTCAGCCTACATATTTGTAAACCTTTTAGATGGACATATTGTCAAAGTTTAGTCCAGTGTTTCTCAACCTTTTTTAGCTTATCGCCTCTTATAGCATAGAAAATTTTCTATCGCCCCCTTAGCAACTAAATTTCTGTTTATCATAATATACAACTTTTCAGTAAAGTTTTTAGCATGTTAAAGGTTCAGATAGCTCACTAGTAACACCCTTAGATGTAAAATTAAAATATAATGACCGAATTCTCTTAAGTTACTTTAAAATAATAGAGATAGACATTAAGGGATCACATATAATGCTATTTGAGTTTGATATAGCTGATTAAGATTAGTATAATACATTTGTTCCAACTAAAAAATGTAAATTTCCTATTAAAAATACAAAGATCCTATTAAAAATAAAAAATTATATAAAAATGGGAATTTCTATAAAAATAGAAAGTTCCCATTAAAAATAACAAATTCTGTGTAATTGGAAAATTCTCATTAAAAATATAATGTTTACACTTATTTATTAAAAGTTCAAAATTTCTGGAGGGTTTTATATAGTTATATACCTATTTTCGCGATCTTATAGATTCATTTTATAAGTAAAAGTCCCATTTTACAAGTGTAATATACCCATTTCCAAAGAGTTATAATGGCATTTTCATAGAGTTATATGCCTAATTTTTTCCGGGTTTATATACCTATTTTATTAAAGTTATAGTGTCATTTTCCCAGTGTTATTGAGACATTTTAGAGCTTCTTTAGTATGTGAGATAAGAGTAAGGTAGCCACATTGCATTGATATTTTTATATGAATTATTTAAATTAAAAACAGAGATGGTAAAAATAGATAAAAATAAATAATAATCATTAATTAAAATATAATTTATTATATCTTTGAAGATATTCATGTATTCATGATTGTCTGCTTTCATCAGAAATCTTATTTTAAAATTATATTTCTCTAACCAATTATTAATGTTTTTTCTCATGACATCATGCTCTTTACACATAGTACTTTTGATATGTGTCTAGAACCCTTCGATATTATTAGTATGTGTACACATCTAAGCTAATAAATTTATTATTATGGTTCACAATCTTATGATTAAGACATAATTTTTCTGATACACCAGGATATGAAGGATGTCCGTCGGTATGGGATTTTGTTATAACACTATTTTTTCCTGACAAAGCCTGACTTAAAGTTTCCACTTTTTTGATTTTCCACACGCTTTATATAAAAGTTGGTTTTGGATTCTGAATCAATTGTTCCTAAAATTCATATAGTATCTTTAATTTCATCATTAATTGATTAGTGAAGTCTTATTACACATTTCCTTGATAAAACGGTTTTGTCTGCTTAACCACTTTCTCCAAACCACCAAGAAAAATAGGTCTTTTATCACAATATAATTTATGAAAATATTGTAATTTCTTCTTGATTGATGCTATAGTCGCATCCGATCTCCCAAAAACCAATTAAATTACCTGTAATAAGCATCTTAAGAAGTAGATATGTTACGTGAACAAATTCTGTTACTGTTAATTTACTATCGGTTATTGATTTTTTATGACGGCAAGAAGAATTATAACATCTATTAATTATAATTTTTCTACTTCCCCGTGTATAAACAACAAATTTGGATCTCCAAAATATTTAATACACTCTCTTGTAATATTAAAAATGTTATTCTCTATGAAAAAATAATATAAACTATTTATATTTAAAAATATCATCAATTTTTTTAATCACATTGGGGCTATTTTAAATTTTTGGTTCAACAACGGGTTATGCCACATGAAAAAATTGAGGAGGGGTGGAGAAAGTATATTGAAATAAGAAGTGAATCAACAGGTAAAGAAGGTTCCTGGACTAGCTTTTCATGATATCACCATATTAACTTTTTTAGTATTTTTAGCTTAGCAAAAAATACTAAAAAAGGTAATATGGTGATATCATGAAAAGCTAGTCCAAAAACCTTTTTTACCTGTTGATTCTATTCTTATTTCAATATACTTTCTCCACCCCTCCTAAATTTTTTCATGTGGCATGACCCGTTGTTGAACCAAGTTTTTTTTATTTTGTTTTTAGTTGATATGTGTGCCATTTTTTTGGCCTATATTCTAAGGTGTCATGGCATTTTTCTAGAGTTATATACAAATTTGGTGTATTTACACAAAAAATGTCGCCTAAATATACCTAAAAACCAAAATCTGATATTTTCGGTACTACTCCGCTTAGCATCTATATTTTTTCTTAGAGTTAAATTATTCAAAATATACGTAAGAAAAATTTCAGTATAAACTATAATACTTTTTTGGTTAAAAATAGGCAGAACGAGAACTCGCTCCGATATTTTTTTAAAAAAATATACAATATATTAATTTAGAAAAAAAATATTTAGCTCTAACTTTCCATACACACCACGACGAAAAATATTCTCAAATGTCCCAAATATGGTGATAGTAAAGTATAATATATTTTTCTTATATGATCTTATTTCATAATGCCGAAATATTTTTATAATATAAGCCGCCTCTACAAGTTAATATTATAAAAAAATCGAAAATATGTATATAGACAATATACGCGAATTCCATTTTGCTCTGTCGTTACTATATTGGTACTTTATGTTATTTTCTATAAGTTTTTTCTCTGGAAAGTAAAGTTCGAATATTTTTTTTAAACCAATATAATGTATAAAATTTTATAAAAAAACTCACAGCGAGTTCTAGTTCTAAGGTCACTACAAGTTGGCGTCAACTAGCCACTGGAGAGTTCTCGTGCTACCTATTTAAAACCGAAAAAGTATTATAGTTTATATTGAAATTTTTTTCACGTATATTTTAAACAATTTTCCCCTTAAAAAAATATAGATACTGAACGGAGTAGCGCCGAAAATTCTTATATTTTTGTTTTAAGGTATATTTAGGTGTTATATTCTGTGTAAAAACTTAAAATTTGTCTAAAGCTCTAGGAAAATAGCTAAATCTAGAAAAATGTCTCTTAACTATCAGAGAATGGGCCCTAACTCTAAAAATGGGTCTATAACTCGGATAAAATAGATCTATAACTTAAAAATTTGTCTATCACTTTGGGTAAATTGATCTATAACTATGGTAAAAAGGATATAACTCTGAGAAAAATATGTCTATAACTTCAGGAAATAGTTCTGACACTTTGATAAAATGGATATATAACTCTAAGAAAAAAAATATATAACTCTGTGGAAATGTGTTATAACCTTTATAAAATCGGTTATAAGTACTAAAAACTCTGCAAAGAATCTAAAATTAAAATTAACTAAGTAAAACGTTAATTTTTTATGGTAATTTTTCATTTCCCAAAAGTAACTTTACATTTTTTAATGTTAATTTTTCTTTTTTTTAACAATAAAACCCATTTTTTAATGGAAACTTTAATTTAGGAGGAAACAATATATTTTTAATGGAAACTTTTTTAGTGGTAACTTTCTATTATTATTCCTAAATCCCTTTTTAATCAGAAATTTCTATTTTTAGTGAAAACCCTGTAAAATTAAATTTTTTAGTTTTGCTAAAGAAGCCCCAAGATGTGTATTTTTTCATAAATATAAAACTATTGTCATAAAAACATGGCGCTACTTTAAGTTTCCACTATGAAAATATAAATTAAACCTTTTTCGCCAAATGCATAAAATTCGCCAAATGCGCAAAATGAGCAAAATTCGCAAAATTCGCAAAATTCACGAAATTTTCCTAATACTCGAAAGGGTATAACTGCCGATTTTTTATAAAAATAAACACAATTTATCTATCAAAATCTTTTATATTTGAACTAGTCACTTTTTAATTGAATTACTTATAGGTTAAAGGTTATATTCAATTATTTTGGCATGTAAAAATTTTAAAAAACCTGACAAAACAGAGAAAATATAATATGATTAATTATATGAAAATGAATAAGTTTATGCCAATATAGATTTTTTGAGATATATGGCGAAGAATTACAAGTATTATACAAAATAAAAATTTAAATAATAATTTTTTTATAAGCTTTAGAATTTTTAAAAAATATTATTATATGCATTTTGCACACAATAATTCTATATATTTAAAATTCGTGTTAAAATTAATTGAAAGCTGTTACATGTGTTAGCAAAATTTATTGTTCACTGCCTCTATAATGTCTTCACCGCCCACCTAGAATGTATTCCCCGCCCCCTAGATGATTCTTTAATTTCCATCGCCCCCTTTAAATTTAGTATCGCTTCCGGAGGGGATGCGATTACGCCCACGTTGAGAAACACTGCTTTAGACCTTTGGTCTTGGCTTTCCAATAATACGTCACTTCCTAAGCTAAAAAGCGAGCTTTATAGGCGATTTTTGTTTTTTTCGATGACTCAGTAGGATACAGGTAATTAATAGCTTTTATAGGTTTTTTTACTACTTATTTTGCCGAAATGCGTCTACGCACTCATTATCACACTTAGGAAAGGGTCTTATTGAAAAAGATTCTACCATTAAGGGGACACCTTTGAATTGAAATTTTTAAAAAAAAATAAATTAAAAATAAATTAATAAATTATTATTTTTTTAATGAAAATTAATTATTTCCAATCCAATTAAACAATTTATTAAAATATCGGTTCTTCACCATTTTCTGGGAAACATTTTTAAAAAGAATGTAGCCTAGAAAATGGTGAAAAGCAAAAAAACTTACATACAAAAACGATCTATTTTCGAGTCTAGAAACATGTAAAAACGACTTAATAAAATTATAAATTCTCAAAGAAGAGTGTATTTATTCATGTGGGAGTGTTTCGAAATTTAAGATTTATAAAGAGAAGATAATGAACGCATTGTTTATAGATGTGTTAAATATCATGCCGGATAAATAAAAAATCACTAAAGATAACAGACTCCCTTTAAATCAATTTTTATTTCTTCTTTATCTTGTTCTCTGCAAATTAGATTATAAGCAAATAAAATTGCATTCAATAGTTTCTAATACAATAAATGTTGCATTTTATGATTCCATCATGTCATGGGTCCATTAATAAATTAAGAATAAAATTTAATAAAAAATTTAATTAAGCATTAATTTAATTAACAGCACTTGCATTTTATGCGTCCACTCTTTTAATTCATTAATGATTTTTTAAAACCATGTTATCAATCCATTTTTTTCAAAACACCTTTAAATTATTAATAAAAATTTCATAAAATACGAAAAAAATGGATTTAAGACATATTAAATTAATAAATTTATTCAATATCACACTTTATCACTCTTGAATTGACAACAACTTTTATATTACCAAAATCATCCATTATAGTAAAAAAGCTATTTAAAAAATAACAACAGTATAAAATCCATCGTAGTAAATTGATTCAAGCGGCATCCTTCGATTATTTTGATTGTTATCAAAATTCTTTAGTAAAATAACTTTATCATTCAATTTAATTTATCCTTTATCATTTAAATCATCAATATTTGGGTAATTCGATGCATATGATCTCAAATTTACTCTTGCTTCAGCCTGAATACTGGTATTATCTGAAATAACAGGATTAACTCGTGAGTCAAAAATGTTAATCCTCGAAATAAATTAAAAGGCTTATGTTTGGTAGCTCTGTGAGGAGTGTTGTTATATTAGAATAAAACCTCTTTATATTTTTTAATCCACACTATATTATTATCTAATGACAATCTTAATCTCTCTTTAAATTGTCGATTTAACTTTTCTATCATACCTTGACTTTGAGGATATCGAGGTCTTTCATGAATAATATTAACTTCGATTTTTTTGCATATTTCTTTAAAATATTTGTTGCAAAATTCTCTGCCATTGTCAGTATGTATATTACTCCACGGTCCTGCAGTGTAAAAAAGATCCTCTAGAATATCCTTAATAGTTATACCATCTCTTTTTTTAAGAGAAAAAACAAATGCAAATTTGCTAAAAGAAATCTATCAAAGTTAATGCATATTTGTAAACGGAATTTAATTCTTCATACATACTAAAATCAATTATATCAGCCATGATTCTATGATGGATATCTTCAATTATAATTGTGCGAACATTTTTCATGGTATCAGGTTTAGATTTTTCATTACAAGTATTACATGATTTTATGAAATTTATAATATCTTTTTAAGTTATTCCGTAAATTTATTCATCTACGGAATTTTTATTTTGTTAATGCCAATATGTTTGGAGAGGTGCTTTTCTTTAATAGCAGATGTTTTTTCATCTATTTCAAAAACGCATATATACCTTTTTAATGTATTTATTTCTTTGATAAAAGTAAATTTGATTGATATACAATTTTTGAACATTTTTCTAAGAAATCTCTTTTTTAAAATGCCTTGTTAAAATCAGGAATAAAACCATTTTGTAAAAACTTATACACTAACATAAGCTCTTTGGGTGTTTTTATTTTATGAATAGCGACCATAGATAGGGGTTTTGAAAAAATGGATTGATAACATGGTTTTAAAAAATTCATTAATGTATTAAAAGAGTGGACGCATAAAATTCAAGTGTTGTTAATTAAATTAATGCTTAATTAAATTTTTTATTAAATTTTATTCTTAATTTATTAATAGACCCATGACATGATGGACCCATAAAATGCAACAATATATGTAATTTTTTTGCTGATTATATGTCTTGGATCATTTTTTTATGAATTAAAATTCATTACCAAATTTAGTAATTTTCAAGGCTAATTATAATAGATAGTTAAATTTATAAAATAATCAAAATTTTATCGGGATTTATATTTATCAAAAAATTTATAAATATTTAATGTTTATACTTTCCTTAAGTTTTTGTTAGGTCTCTAAACCGTTGGGGTACCAAATTTTTTACATTAGTCAATATTTTTCACTTATATTACCATAATATTTGTACTTGATTATAATTTGTTTAATTTTTAGACTAAATAGCACATAAAATTTATTTATTAATAAAAAAAATATTTATATTGTTTATTTTTTAATATTCTTAGTCTTCTGATTCAGTGGTACATAATTATTACTGTGGCTATACTTACCAGGGTTCAACTCCCACAAAGGTCATTTTTTATTATTTATTAAAAATGTCGCGCACTGGGCGCGCGACATATTAGACCAAGGTTGGCAAAAACTCACTGGGATACAAAATTGTATATTTTGGAGGATTTGGGTGTTGTTATTGTTGTTCTTATCGGAGAAATTGTTGAGAATTATAAAACATTTCAAAAAACCAGGTTTTATTTTATTTATTTTTAGTATTTCGATGAAATTTAATGTCATATTTTTTCAGAATTATAATAGTTATATTTAATAGTAATTCTCAAGAGGAAAATTCACCAAAGGCGAATTTCCGCAGATCCTGCAAAAATACGTCTCGTGTATAATGATCTTGCAAAAATACGTCTTGTGTATAATGATTTCTGATTTTAATAATTCGTCATATATACTTTTAAGCCGGTAAAAATATCATGTTTGTATGTAAATATTTTTTTTGTTTTTCTCAATTTATGTGCTACAATTTTTAAAAAAATTGTAAACCGTCAAAGGGGGGCGAGCAATTTTTCCATATATTAAATAATTCATGACTAAAAATATTATTTAAATTCTAATCAATAAACAATTACTATTTTTTAATTTGATTTATTATAGAATATCTTTATAATTTTATTGTGTGAATCATAGCCATTATTAAAAGTGTTGTTGAAAGCAATAATGTTAATTTTACAAAATTTCCCAACAAGAATTTTTATTGCTATTTATAAAAACAAATTTATAAAAAAGGTTAAATTTATATATTAAAAAATTATCAAATAGAGCAGGGATCGACAAACATTTGATCCCGAGCGCAATGGCAACATAGAGTTACTTTTATTGAGCCAGCCACTCATTTTTGCAAAATTAAATTGCTAAAATATATTAGAATTAGAGGCAGGCAACAGCGTACTAGCGGTTAAATTAAAAATAAATGTTTTATATACGCCAGATAGCTCATTGGTTAACACTCTTGAATGTAAAATTTAAGTATTGTGGTTCGAATCCCGCTGACGTCACTCTTTAATAAATAATGAGGGAATGACATTAAGCGGTCAAAAACTATAGAAAT
>SDVU01000585.1:0-12130 GCA_016256075.1 Dictyocoela muelleri | reverse complement strand
GCTGATGTATAATTAATTTCACTGACCATAAGGGTATATGAATATTTTTAAAATTGCTTTACTGTAACTTGTGAACCACCTATATAGGTGGTTCACAAGTTACAGTTGCACCATACATGAAACTTTTTTTAAAAAATATTACCTCACTGTTATGTTATTATGAAAAATAAAATTGAAAATGGTTTCAAATTATTATTTTATATAGTTAATTCAAAAATTTATGTGTAACCATAGTAGTATATTGTCGTCGATTTTGAAATGGCTCAATATAATGCTATTAAGAATGAATTTATGAAAACTGAAATATATAGATATATTTTTTTTTATTTTTCACAAATAATTGTTAGGTATTTACAAAAAAAACAAATATTATATCAAAATATTCAAATAATTCCGATTTTCGAAAATTCGTTAAATATATGATTTTTTTTATCTTGTGTGCCTAAAAATCAAGTATTAATTGACTTTAATAAAATATTAATAATGAAAAAAGAAAATAATGAATATAATGATTTTTAAAATTATTTTTACGAACATTTCATTTTAAATAGTAAGCAAAATCCTGCAAAAGATATAAATTTTTGGTCTGAAAGTAAAAGAATAATAAATTCTATACACACAACAACTAAAAGTTGTTAAGCGTATCACAGATATTTAAATTCTAAATTTAAGTTAAAGGGGCCCGAATTGGGCAAAATATTCGATATTTTAATAAAAAGAAGAAAAGAAGAAAAGAAGACAGAAATAATAATAAATAATTTAAATGGTAAGAAAACCGAAGCAAGTCCGTGAGCCCGAGCAGAATTTACCCGGTCGCACAATCTTAAAGAGATTTTAAAAATTTAAAATTTTGACAAAGTATGCAGGAAAATTTTTAAAGACCAAAATCAACAGTAACCTAAATATTTATTGATACAAATCAGCCTTCAAGTATCTTATCGGTGAATAATTTATACCACAAGATGTTAAATGGTGGTTTTCGACGAGTTAGTCTATCCCAGAAGTCACGGCAAAATAAAAAAGATTTTTTAAAAAATTTAAGTGAAATTTCATGACATTTTCAACTTTTAATCCCCTTTCGATTTAGTCTTTTTTTTTCTAATTTGGAAAAGGGTATATTGGAAAAAAATATTTTGAGGTTATCAAATATCATAAAATTTTGTTTTTTTTTATCTTATCGTATTTTTAATGAGACTCTCTGATCGACTAACCCGTATAGAAACTAGTACCTATCTCACTCTAGCCTATTTTAACTTATAAATGATGCTTGTTATTCATTTTGAGGTTTTTGTTGTTTTTCTGATACGAAATTTAGTGAACGATTGTCTATTTTTAAGGAGAAAAAAATAATGTGCCTGTTAAACCTTACATAGTATATTATTTGCGAATTTATAATTTATAAATGATGACTCACAAAAGGAATCGCCAATGATTGTGATATTTCTCGTAAGAACATGTAATATAAAGAAATTAGAAATTTGTGGTACGCAAATTTATATGGTTTTATTAATAAAAAATCAATTCTTAATTTTTTTTATTGATTTTTAATTTTATTATTTTTTCATAAAAAAAATCCAATGTAGGGACCTTATCCATGCCCGGGCACACGATCTTGCACAGGAAAATCAGTATAAAAAATAATAAATACAAAAATACTAAAAATATCATTCAGAATAATAATTTTTTAAGAAAATTATGAATTTTTTGAATCATTAGAAGAATTAATAATATTTATGTTTAAATAATTAATTATATTTATTTATTAATATTATTATTTTTGTTTATTTTTTTTATTATTTTTAATGTTCAATTAATTATTAATATAATAATCATTAATTTATACTCATTAATCTCTGTGGTATTTCTTTCGGAAAAAATGCCACATCCCTCATCCAAAAAACTGTCTGGACTTGTTTAACTTGTCTTAAAAATATTTTTAAAGCATAGCAAATCGAAGTGAAATTATCTGAATAAATTGTGTTATTACTGGAACTGCAAAAATTATTATTTTTTTAGAGTAAAACTTTATTATTATATCAAATAATTGATAAATCAAAAGAAAAAAATTATGAAAGGACAATGCAATTATTCGACAAAGTCGAATAATTACATCTTTTTTGTCGAATTTTCCAATTATTCGACAAAAAAAATTAATTTATTAAAAAACTTTTTAAAAAATATTTTATTTAAGAGATGAATATATCAAATATTTCAGATAATGCTTCTAATATTTCAAAATTTTTGTAATATTTATAATTGTTTAAAATATTTATAACTCTTTTTTCAGAAATATATCTTTTAATTTTCCAGATTTTAATGAATTTATCAACAATTTAATTTTCTGTTCTTCTTTTTGCAATATACTAATAATTTTTGCTAATGGTTGATCTTTTTTATTAATTTTGGAATTTAGGTGCCTGTGATATGTTTCACATGAGTTTGTTGTGTACGGTAGATTAAGGTGTATTCGTTCATTAATTGACCATATTAATTTATTTTTATTCGGCTATCTCTTTGAATTTAAGATAAAATTATTTGCGAAATATTCTAGAAAGTTATTTATTATTATTGATTCGTTATATATCATTTTAATTTTGGCAAATTCTGATTCAATATTTTCTATTCTCAAGAAAGCTAGAAAATAACAATATTTTACTACTTTTTTAAATGTTAAATTATTTTTATATTCAGTAAAATAATTTGATTTTATATATCTTATTAATATCTGACTTAAATGAAATAGCAACATCTCAAATTAATTTTTGGGAAAATATCTAGAAGAGCTGTAAATAATGATAATTCAAAATCAATATTAATAAAGTTTGGATCATTGGAAATATGTTTTTTGATGAATTGTAAAAATTATTTTATATGATTCTGATGTTTTATTTTGCATAAGAGCATATATAATTGGTATATTTTTCCAAAATATTGTGCGTGAATTATCAAAAGCCGAGAAAAATTTTTAGGTTATGTATAGAATGTTCCATCACATAACCATATATCAGTAAATTCAAGTATTTTAATATTATCATTAGTTAAAAATATTAAAATTCTATTTTCTCTTGATTGATTATCATACTGCGAAAAAAAGGTTCATTTCTTAACGTATAATTCAATTTTTCATATATTTCATAACCATCATTTGATATTTTACTTTTTTAGCTTCTTTTTTATTAAAAACTGTCCTTAAATTTCGAATTAGAGGCATGAGTTTATGATCGTTTTCCGATAATTTAATTAACCCCTCATTAATTCTTTCATCAAAATTGAATGTAAGTATCGTGTTATCTTCATAAATAGCTCTATTTATTTTAAACCTAACATTTTTTTCATTTTCCACATCATGATAATGTTCCCTAAAAAATATGACAATTTTTTTTTCTCAAACATGTTTTAATTAAACCAATGCAATCCCTTCTTATGCACCTCCAATTTATATAATCTTTACCCATATTAGTTCTGTTATAAATGTATTTGTTGTAAATTAATTTTTCCTTACCTCTTTCTGATTTAAAAAATGATAAGTTTTGCATTTAAGGGGTTTGTCGAATAATTGCAAAATTCGACAAAAAAAAGATGCAATTATTCGACTTTGTCGAATGATTCATTGCTGATTTTTTCCGCCCTTATGATTTTCCCGACAACTTTATAATTTTTATCTACCTTTATATTTTCACTCCAATCTTATACTTAACTCTTGCCTTAAATTCATATTAAAGGGTGAAAAAATTAAGTAAAATTTCCCGCCCCTATATTTTTTTTCTATAGGTTTTTATTAACTTTGCCCTTTTTTCCCGCCGCCCTTATAAGTTTCCCTCCGCTCTTTTAATTAACATTTGCCCAGGTTCCTAATACACAGATATAAAAAACATTAAGGTAAAAATCCAAATGTCGCAAAAATAATGAATATAAAAAAATTAAAAATACCATTATAATAGATTTAAAATAATTTATTTAAGAAACGAAAAATAAAAAATACGGATGTGACTCCTTTAAAATGTCTTCTAAATATTATTCAATTATATTATCCATTAATCGCGTAATTTTGTAGGTATACCGACTTATGATGATATAGAACATTAAAGGCTGATTTTAAGTGTAAGATATCATTGGTAATGTAGAGGTATTAATTTATGCAGTGTTTAATGAAACAACTTTTTCATTTGATACATAAACACAATCTTCATATTTTTCAGTATATTTATCTTTTAATAATATTCATCTAAATTTAAATTTTCATACGAAACTACCTCTTCTTTTGTGCTAAGTGCATCAAAAAGTTTGTTTTTATTCCAGCAGTTTTTAATAGTGTTTTCAGTAACAAGCTTTAGTGATTTTAGAAACCACATTACAACAATTTAAAGATTAATTTTTTCATACTTGTTGAATAGTCAGATCAGTGGTTAAGACACCAATAGAACGCCTAGTTTGTTAGCATCTTGTTAAATTTTGTCTTAGAAAAAAAAATGATTTTCATGTCTAATGATCAATAACAGATGTACAAATAGTGTGAAAAAACATGAACTCTATATTTGAACTTTTTTCTATCATGTGTCCAGAAAAATTATCTCATAGAATAACTATTTTTATATTTTTCTTTGCTAAATTTCTATTCAATTTCGCTGTAAATTCTTCAAACAATCTTCCAGTAGGCCAAGAGCTCTTATTTACTCTGTATAAGACATTATTAGTATTCAGGTCTACGTTTTTAAATACACTCGAATTTGATTATTTCCTTATAAGGAGGGGTTTCAGCCATTCCCTTAAAAACTATGCCCTAACATTTATGTAACCCTTTTTCATTTTTTTTAACATTTTTTCTATCATGGTCTTTGTACTTCACCAACAACCTATTTGACCCTCCTTGATGTAAAGAACGTTCATCAATATTAAAAATGTCAAGAATCCTATATGATTTCATTTTTTCCTGAAAAATACATTAAAAACTGTCTATTTTTACATATACACTAGCAGATTCACCATGTAGTCTAACATAAACTATATTTTCACTTTTAATAAATTCATTAATAAAATGATCAGAAACTTTTATTTTATATCTGCCAATACGTTTATAATACAATCCAGCATTTTCCTTGGCGACCTTCTTGTTGAATGGAATATATTTATGTCGTAGTTTTGAAATATTATCTCTTATAAAAGAGTCTATATCAGAATATTTGGTACTGTTCTAATATACCGGAGCACTTTTTAAGTATTAAAAATGATATTACTAAAAACTTCATATCAATAAGTATCTTCATTTAATGTCTTATTAGAGTGGAAAGTTTCGGAATACCATATAAAGCTCTAACCGTTACTTTTTAATGGTTAGATCTTTATATGGTATTCTAAAAAGTTCTCAGCCAATAAGACATTGAATGAAGATACTTATTGACTTGAAGTTTTTAATTATATCATTTTTTATACTTAAAAAGTGCTCCGGTATAATTGAACAGTACAAAATATTTTGATTCACACCAGCTAATATTAAATATTGCGAGTAATGATATATCTTTTTTACATAAACTCATCAAACCATTAAAATTTTTTATAATATTTAACGCAAAATACCTTTAACGCCGAAATTTTTCATTATTTCTGTCTATTTATTCCTTTTTTTCTTTAGCTATCTCTGCAATCTCTAATTTTTTTAAAAGATTTTTTTTTCGTTTTTTTATTCATTAAATAGGGGTTGTAAAAATCTTAATAGAAAATTTAAATTTTTTAAAAAAACAAGTTGGGCATTTTAATGTAAAAAATTAAATATAAAAAAAACATGAACGTAAAAAAATCCAAAATGTAGTAAAATTCAATTTAATTTAAAATGTTCGATTAAAGCAATAGCATGGGCAGTAAAGACTATATTAAAAGGGTTTTTAAAGTTAATCTTCATAAATATAATTTTTAAAAAGTGTAAATTGTTAAATATGGCGAAAACGTAATATTCGCGGACTTTTTATGTACGTAAAACACAATCTACTGCATATATTACATACTGACCTCATAATACTGCTAACCTGGAAATTTGTCTCTTACATTAGTCTTTAGACCTTTATTTCTTGGGTTTCCAATAATACGTCACATCCTAAGCTACATAGAAGCCCTGCTGTATACGCAATTTTCGTTTTATCAATAACTAAACAGGATTGTTTATTAGAAGCCTTTCATGATTTCATTTCACCACTTTTGCCGATAAGCGTCGCCCTCTCATCCCTACGTCTAGAAGAGCCACTTTCTCTTCATTTTCATAATAGACCAAGTCTTAATCATCAATAACACACCAAAACAACTATATATTATTACTATATTTCTATAGTTTTTGACCGCTTAATGTCATTCCCTCATTATTTATTAAAGAGTGACGCCAGTGGGATTTGAACCTAGATAGTTAAATTTTTATTCAAGAGTGTTAGCACTGAGCTATCTGGCGATTTTTTAGCCTTTCGAATTTTTTAAAAGCTTTTTTATAATTTTTTACTCTAGATTGAAATTTATGACATTTTTATTTTTAAAAAAATACTTATTTTTTGAAAAAAAAATTTATTCCATTAATGGAAAACAAAGAATGAGTTTAGATGAGAAAAAAATAGCTGAAGAAATCCTTAGAAAACGATACACAAGAAAAGAATTCATGAAAAGGTATTGTGGTTGTATATTCATACACCACTTAATATAATGTCAAACGGTTTCATGAGAAAATTTAAATTGTGAAACCGTTTTATTGATAAAAGTATTTAAAGAGGTGAATTTCATGAGCATGCCTGGTTTTATGAATAAAATCAATTATACAAAATCTTTGTTAGATTTATATTTTAATTCTACGCGTAGTTGGATAACTGCCCACAGGTATAATATTTCTTGTGTCTTGTGCGCGAAATGCCTCAGCGCGCGACGTTTTAAAGGATGAATTAAAAATGACCACGGATAGAATCGAAACTCGTAATCATTCTCACAACTAAACATTATACAGACTCGCCGAAATAATTCAAGATTAAAAATCTTATAATAAATAAAATATTTTTCTACTAAATTAAAATTTAATGGCATTTAAGTTTAAAAAATTTACAAATATGAATGGTACAATCTATATGTAATATAAAAGTAAAATATCGTATATTGAGTAATGTAATCTAAAATGTTAGTAACTTGAAAAAAATGCGCCTTATAAAAAGTCTAACAACGAAATATCCATAAAATCTTTTTGCTAATTATAAATCACAGAACAATTTTAATAAATTTAATTATTTATTTTATACTAACAAATAATACTAAATAATGTAATTAAATTAAATACATAAAAAATTATTCTGATTTATACTTAGCAAAAAAATTTAAAATGATTGTGGCTATGCCTATACTGATTTATTTTGGGTTCCCAAACCGTTGGGGTGTCTAAAATTGATATTAGGTGAAAATAAAATCTAAAAATGCACAATAAAAGATTTAAATTTGAAAATATTTTTCTTTAGTTAAAAAAATGTATGCCCAATTAAGCATTTGTTCATAATTTTAAAATTGATTCACTAATAAAATATATATATTAATTATTTTTTTTACTATTCTTTAATCATTTTCTCAAGTGTGTAAAATGTTATATTTTAGCATGATTACCAAGGTTCGATTCCACCAATGGCCATTTTCATTTTTTTTTTTTTAAAAAATTTCGCGCGGTCAGCGAGCGACATAATATACAAAATCATTAGCAAATTTAATTCTAAAACATATTTTGTCTATAAAATTTAAAAGAAAGTGAAAGTGAAAATGAATTGGTTAAAAATCTAACTTAACAAATTATGATGCAAAATATTGTAAAATCGATTCCTATATAATTGAAAAAAATCGAGATTTTACGAATAAAAAAATTACTGTCAATCAAGACACAATTTATTACTTACCTTTCGATTACTATAAAGCTATTAATGATAATGTGTCAAAAGTAAAAATGTATTTTGTAAAAAATTTTGTAAAAATGAAATCGATTAATTATTTTACTCTTCCCGGGGATCCGAGAGTGCAGATACAACACTAGCCAATTCTTTTAAAAATGATTTAATTCTTAAATTAGAAGTTTACAACAAAAAAATGTTTTTAAATTGACGAGACTAGTCTCTACATAAAAACTTGTTCTAACAAATTATATTTATTAGACAAGAAAACTGATAAAAAAATGTTAAGCAAAAAAACACGAATAACTTTATCCCTAGTTACAAATACTTTTGTTGAGAAAATGAAACCATTGCTCATTCTAAATCGAAAACCACAAGAGCTTAAAAAAATGTAAATTTGCGTTTTTTTGATCTTCTTAACAGATCAAACAAAACTGCTAAGTTGACTACAAAGATCTTTTAAGATTATTTGATGATCTTAAATGATAATTTGGGGTATCAAAATCGTAAAATATTGCTTCTGTTAGATAATTTTAGAGATCATAGTGTGCGAGACTTTTCAAATGTAGAATTGTTGTTATTTTCTCAGAGGGAACATCTTTAATACAACCCTTTGATGCTGAAATAACACTCATTTAAATCCAAGTTTAAATCTCTTTTAAACAAATTTAAATCTCTTTTAAACAAATTTAAATCTCTTTTAAACAAATTTAAATCTTTAATGCTTTAAAAAATGATCTTGATCATGTAGCCGTGTTAAAAAAATTGATATGTTGTGTGTGTAAATTGAATAGTGAAATCATTGAGCAAAGTATCTGATTCTAATAAAAATTAATCGTTGGAAAAAAAAATAAGAATTTTTATATTAGAATATCTGAATTCCCCGATAATAGTTCTCACAATAGATGATAGTTCTTCAGCATCTAGTGTAATTCAGATGAAAAATGTGTGCAAATGAATTTCTTGGAAACGCGAAAAAAAGTTTTTGCGGAGTTTTGGATGCATTACATTCTACTGCTAATATTTTAAGTTTTTATGGATTAGAATATCTTAAAACAATAATGTATATTAATGATAAAATAATTAATGAATTATTGGACAAGAATTACAAAGATAAGCTTGATTTATATTTTGATAAGTACAATAATAAATGATTAATTTTAATTTATTTTTTTTTCCTTTATTGATCGAAATTTTTAGTCTACGAAATTTTTAGTCACATCTTTCTAAAGGTGACTAAAATTTTCGACTTCTACTGTATATAAATAAAAAACTTTGTGAATTAAAGTAAATTTTAAAATATAAAAACGTAAAATCTAAAGATAATGGTAAAGGTGTTTATAAGTAGGAAGTTATACATATTTTCATTTTGTAATAGATCCGCAAAAATATTTTTTTTGAACCCTAATGATGAAAAGGTTTAAGAAAAATAAATAGCATCACGAATAAAGAAAAGCTGATATGGATGATCGATGAGTGCAATTTAGATCACAAAGCGAAAGTAAGGAGACTTGGTGATGTGTTGATAAAGGCTGTAGAGATCGTATAAGTCAAAATTTAGAAACGCAGAATATTGTATTTTTTTTGAAAATAATCATCCACCTTCTTTTTAAGATTCAAAAGATTTTAATTAGACAAAAAATAATAGATTATTATGAAAAAAACGTCATACATTCCATCGAAAATGTATATTCATATTATTTCTGATCTTTCACCTTTATAATCAATGCTTTTTAGTAAAGTAAACACTTATAAACAAGTAGAAAATACTCGTAAGAGAATTTCTATAAAATAAATTATAGGCAATTTTTGATTACCAAAGTATTTAACTTTAACACAGCGAATATATAATTTTATTTTACATAAATCGGATGAAAATGTATTTAGAATGTTGATTATATATATATCAAAAGCAACAAACAACATTTAAAAAACGTAGATATATGGACAGTTAATAGAACTTCTAGATCTTTTAATGAAGAATAGTTAAGTCCATGTCATTTTCTTTCTGTAATGGGTAATTTTCCTTATCTTGATATGTTTTACTGGAAGGAAAAATATTAAGTATTATGATAATATGTCTTGGTCATAAAAGCAAAATTATGATCAAATTATTCCCACTGCCTTGTTGTTGAAAATGAAAAGGGGTTCAGGCTTCTTTTTCTCCGATTTTTTAAGGATCAAAAATAATTTAAAATGTTTCTTTCATTTTTCCCAGTGTTTATATAGACAAGTTCAGAAAAGTGGATCGATAAATTAATATTTGGAAAAAAAATAGTTTTTTCGAGGTGTTTCTATGATGAGGTTTCTTATTTTTGTACCTTTGGAAATCATTGTTATTGAATTCAACAAGTCAAAGTTTAATGCTCAAGAAAGAAACGATTGCCTTTCAAAAAAATACAAAGGGTTTTCGAATATTTTGAAAATAATTTCATTAAGAACTACTATGAAATATTCTTAAAACTTAGTGGAGTAGAAAGATTAATACTTGACATATTTTTAACAACAAATGTCGGCGAATCATTTAATAGAACATTGAACTAAAAATTTCATTGTATCAGGCCTAATATATGCGTATTTGTACAGAACTGAGAACGATATAGCATGGAACTGAAAAAAAATAAGAAATGCATAAGTAGATCTAGATCAAAATTTTTTATCTAGATATAATTTTACAAAAAGGAAAGAAAAACTGCATAAAAATATTAATAAATATCAAATATATCGTGTATTAGATTTTTAGCAATCTATATTGACAGTTAATAGCGAATTTATAGCACAAATGAAACAGATCGGGATTTTTTTATGAATAAAAAATAATTTAATTCTAAAATTTTAGTGTTAAAATTATTTTGCTTATTTTTTTTTATTTTACTTGCTGACAACATTTATAGCTGCCAACCGGGTCATTTGTCTCCTACCGTGATCTGTGACCTTTGATTTTTGGTGTAATAATAATACGCCATTTCCTAAGTTTCTCAGAACCCCAGCTGTATACGCGATCTTCGTTTTATCAATGACTCGGCAGGATATCAGTAATTAGTGGCTCACATGAATTTTTATTTTATACTACTTTTTCTCACGATGCGTCGCCGTACTCATCCCCACACCTAAGAGAGTTTTTTCTGCTTCATTGCCATAGTAGATCAAGTCTTAATCCGCTATACCACACTGGAACGACTGTATATTATACTAAAATTATATAGTTATGACCGCTTAATGTCATTCCCTCATTATTTATTAAAGAGTGAAGTCAGCGGTATTTGAACCATGGAACTTAAATTTTACATTCAAGAGTCTTAACTACTGAGCTATCTGGCCACAAAAAAAATATTTACCACGGCGAAATTTCTTCGTGTCTTTTGTAATATATAAAAATGTTAAACTACTAGCTTTAAAGTCTTAAAAAAGAAATAAAAGATTTATTTATTATGAGAAAAAAAAATCTCTTTGATTAAAATTTGTAAATGTAACGTTTACGTATCATAGTATGACTTATTTAAAATCATTTTTCAAATAATCATTGATTGACATTAAGCGTTTATACTAACCTGTAATGAATTGGAGAAAACTCCACAAAAGGGAAAACTCCCCGAAATATATTTGTGGGTAAAATTATTTTATTGTAAAAAAAAGAACGGCCGGTTCAAAAATCAACGAATTTTTTTATACCCCCCAAATGGTTTTAATTAGAAAAAATGTGTAAAAGTAATAAAGGCTAAAATAAAATAGGTTTGAATGGTTATTTATATAATAATAATGATATAAACATAGTATTAGTTGTCTGTAGGTGCGACAAGAGAAGTTCACTCATTTTTTTCACTCCTTCAGACAACTAATATTATGTTTAAATCTTTATTATTATAAAAATAACCATCCCAACCTATTTTATTGTAGCCTTTATTACTTTAAAACATTTTTTTATAAATTAAACAATTTAGGGGTTATAAAAATAATTCGCATATTTTTGAACCGGCCGTTCTTTTTTCACAATACAGTACGGCCGCGTTTTGGGGCAAACCCCGCTATTGGGGCACCCCGTCACAATCATAAACCCCGCTTTGGGGCACATATTTACTAATTTATTAATTCCTATAGTTAAAAATAGCAGATAATGTCAAATATCAAATACAAAAACCCCTTTTGTGGGGCGTTTAATTTTTAAAATTTTATACCCATGAAAAAATTTGCCTTTGAAAGGATCAATGAGTTTAAAAATGATTATAAAAATTTAAAAATGT
>SDVU01000584.1:0-12141 GCA_016256075.1 Dictyocoela muelleri | reverse complement strand
TTAAAGTTGAAAAATGAATATAAAATAAAAAACTTAAAATTAAAAATTTTAATTTTAAAATTTTTATTTAAAAATAAAAAAAATGAAAAAAAAAATTAAAAAAATTAAAAAGAAAAAATTAAAATTAGTTGAAAATTAAAAATTTATGTAATTAAAAATAATAAATAATAAAATAGAAAAAAAAAATAATCCTCATGGAAAAAAAATATATTTTCATAACCTTACATCATTTCGAGCTAATAAAACGCTTAAAAAATGAAAAATCACCGAGTGAATTGATGAAAATTACAACGCTTGGGAAATCATCAATTTACAAAATTTTAAAATACCTTGATGAAAATACTAACGCCACTTTCGAAGACTATAAAAAGAAAAACGGCCGTAAAAAAAATGACTCTACTCAGAAAGAAAATTTTTTGAGAGAAATTTTTTCTTATGATAATTCATTGACACAGATTGGAGCACGTGAAGTATTCAAAGAAAAATTCGGAAATACATCAATTTCATCAATTCAAAGGCTTGTAAAATCGAGTGGTCTAAGTCGGAAAAGAATAAAGAGAAGATCAAATACTCTAAATTCCGAAAACCACAAAAGTTTAGTTATTGAGTATTGTGCAAGAATAATTGGTTTTAGAAATAAAACCGTCTTATTTTTAGATGAAAGTGGCTTTAATTTACATGTAAGCAATTCATATGGATATAGCCCTATTAATGTAGATGCAGTAAGTTTTTTGAAACCTTCAAAAGGTAAGAATATTTCGCTATGTGCGATATTCTCTCCATCGGGAATTTTAAAATACAAGTTAATTGAAGGTGCATTTAATGGCACATTTTTTTATGAATTTTTGACAGAAGCATATGATTCAAATGTTTTAAACTCAGATTGTGTACTTATTATGGATAATGTGAGATTTCATCATTCCCCTCACATAAAGACATTTTTTAGTAATAATAACATTTCTTATTTGTTTTTGCCTTCTTATTCCCCAGAATTAAATCCCATCGAAAATGTATTTGGAACGCTCAAAAGTTACATTTCAAAAAGGAGACCGAAAGCAACAAACAAAATAACATTAATGCAATACATAACAGACTCTATATTTAAATTTAACAACCATGAATCGGAGTTTTTTAGAAATTTTTATTCTAATATGTGGGGGAAAGTCAATAATGTTTTTAATGGTATTTTTCCTAATTAAAAAATTTTATTTAATTTTTAACAATTTTTAATTTAAAACAATTTTAATTTTTCAAACAATTTTAATTTTTTATTTTTAATTTTTTAATTTTTTAATTTTTTAATTTTTTATTTTTAATTTTTTAATTTTTTAATTTGTTCAATTGTTGAATTGTTGAATTGTTGAATTGTTGAATTTTTAATTTTTTAATTTTTTTATTTTTTATTTTTTTAATTTTTTAATTTTTTTAATTTTTTAATTTTTTTTTTCAATTTTTTTATTTTTAAATTAAAATTTTTAATTTTTTGTTTTTAAATAAAAATTTTAAAATTCAAATTTTTAATTTTAAGTTTTTTATTTTATATTCATTTTTCAACTTTAAAAATTTTTATTTCCTATTTTTTGTTTTTTTTTATTTTTTAATTTTTTACATTTACTTTTTTTGGAATTTGAAAAGTTTAAATTTTCTTTTTTTTGTTTTTTTAAATTTATAAATATATTTTTTTAATTTTTAAATTTAAATTTTCTATTTTAAGTTTTTTATTTTTTTAATTACCTTTAATTTGCTAATTTAATTTTTTTATTTAATTTTTTTATCAATTTTTTATTTTTTTATTTTTCAGATTTTTTTCCATTCTTTTCTGAATTTTGTCCATTCTTTTGTGAATTTTGTCCATTCTTTTATGAATTTTGTCCATTCTTTTATGAATTTTGTCCATTCTTTTATGAATTTTGTCCATTCTTTTATGAATTAGCCTGTATATAAACTCATCATTTCATTATTATACGACCATTATTTTAATATTATAAACCTATCATTTCATTAATATAGACCTATAATTTCATTATTATAGACCAATCATTTCATTATTATAGACCCAGTATTTCATTATTATAGAACAATCATTATATTGAGCTCTTTTTAATGAATTCAAAATAATTAGATCATAAATATCTTGATTGACAGTCCTTAAAAACGCTGAGGCGTTTTTGCGGACCGACATTCGTCGAAAAATCTGTAAATATGTCGGGATTCTTTTTAATAAAAAATAAAATCATCTTTGGTAAAAACTTAACAATTATAATGTTGTGAACCACGACATGAATTGTTGAGAATAAAAGCAAAATGATCATGAACATCCAAGAATTTTGTAAAAAACCTTAGATCTTATTTTTGAACAATCGAACACATTATACCTCCAAATAAATAATCATTTCCTCCTGTTCTCTCTAAATATAACTATAAAAGAAGTTGTAAATATATACTCATGTTTCAATCGAAGAGCGATGAAGCCTTCCGTGCAAGTAATATGAATTTAAATAAAAAATTGAATGATGTCTTTGTTTGATTAGCTCATCATTTATGGCCGCGTCCTATCGAGACACTTCAACTTGAGCTCAAGCAAGAATTTAAACTCCAGATCTGAAGATGAATCTACACCAAAAAGAGTATAATTTAATATATCCCTAGAAAATACAAATATCATTTTGAAGAGAAACTTTGCTATGCTAGAAAATATCGAAAAACAAGATTTATTTGCTTTGAAAGAAGAAATGTACAAACTGCACAACTTTGTAGTTGTGAGGACCGATAAGCTCGCAATATTGAAATCATCAATCTCTACGAACTTTTTTGGTACAAAAACATTTAATGCAACAGCGGAAATTATACAGACCTTATTTAAATACAAATATCCTAGTAAGAATCATGTCAAGTATCTTAACCAACTTTTTAAAATCAAACAAAACAATTATCTTCGAATATCTGAATATAAACAAGAATTTGAAAATGCTTAAAGGAAATTTAGTGTATGTCTTAATTTGAATTAAAATGAAAAGGATGAAAAACGAGAATCATCTTATTACGGGTTGTCAAAACGAACCCAGTTGATTTGACACGATTAAATATCCAAAATATTGATGAAATGTATGAACTAATAGATTCTACGTAAGAAGCCTTGCTTGAACAAATTACTGATTATAAGTCCCCAAACATTTTGGAAAACAAAAACAACGATATAAAAAACGTAAGGAAATGCGATAATTTTCCTCATACTTAATACCAACACTCATGACGAAACTTATTTCAGAAGAATTAATAATTAACATGATATAAAAGCGAAAAGCAAAAATGAATACAGAATAAGAATCAACAGCGTAATACCGATATAAAATATCCTAAATTAAAAGCTCAAACTCTTGAGATAGAAGTAGTTTACAATAAAATTTCTCATATTTTTCTTCTGGATACTAGATCTGCTTTCACTTACAATGATGAAAATATAGAAAACGATAGTCACATGCAAATTGAACAATCAAATAAGAATACAGCGATCTCAGCAGAGGGAACCACAATTGAAACATCTCATGAAACAAACCTGAAACTGTATCTACAAGGCGACATGTCGGCGCCAAATAATTTCAAATTAAAATTTCTGAAGAAAATGTCAATACCGGGAATTCTTTGAATGAATTTCTTATTAAGTAACTCTGCAAAGATCGATCTAATGGAAGGAACGATTTCACTTGACAATAAGTATATTGTATTTGTTTTAGGAAGCCAATTAAATGAATTTGAAAATAAATTAATAAATAAAACACGTATAAACGCCATTATAACCTCCGACTTAAAATTGAAAACTATAGAAAAGATAAAATTTTACAAGTTTAATTACATAGAAATTGGTAAAATAAAATAACCCAAACATAAAATAATTTTGAAGTGTGATAAAAGTATTTACTTACCTTAATATCGAATTCCCCAAAAATGATGGAGAGGTTGGAAAAGAATTAAATTACCTATTAGAAAATAATATAATACAAGAAAGCAATTCAAAGTTTTGTTACATAATTCCCAATCCCAAAAATAAATAGAAGAGTGCGCCTGGTAATTTATTATCGTAAATTGAATAAAATAACTCGGAAAAACTATCTATATTTTCCAACTATTACGAAAATAACTACACAACTACATAACTCTACTGTATTCTCTAAAATTTACTTAAACCTTGATTATTACCTAATACCGCTAGACGAAAAATCAATTAAGTACACCGCCTTTGAAATAAAAAAACTACCGGTACGAATTTTTGCGAACTCCATTTTAATTATCTAATACCTTGAGAACTTTTCAGAGGGCAATGGATGAATTGTTAAACCTCTTTAGTTATGTAAAAGTTTGCATTGAAGACTTTTTTATCCATTAAGAAGACGAATAAAAGCATTCTTTTCACATATGTGAAGTTCTTAAATACTACATGAGAACGGATTACCAATAAAATTTGATAAATGTGAATTTTTTTAGAATAATGTGGAATTTTTATATCATATAATATCACTAGATGGAGTAATATCGGTTATTGGTAAGTTGGGCCAGTTAGGAAAATTAAACCAAAGAATAAAAAAATATTCAGAAAATATTAGGAGTAATAAATTGTTTTTTTTTCTTTTTTTTTGGGGGGGGTTCATGCAATCTGTCATAAAAAAAACTATGTTTCTAACGAGAAAATTGCGAAAAAAACACTTTTTCATGGTCTAAAAATAATCAAAATGAATTGATAAGCATAATAGAAGAAATTGAAAAAAAAGTAGCATGAATTTATCCCAACTATAAAATAAAGTTTTATTTTAGAAACCAACGCTTATGAAACAGTTTTAGGGGAAGTTCTACCAAAATAGAATAAACCTATAGGATTTTATAGTTATAAAATTAATCCTAGTGAATTGAATTACAGTATCACCGAGAGAAGGAGTTGGCAGTTCTAGAAGCCCTGCATCACTTTAGGCCTATTTTATTCGACAGTAAGGTAATAATTCAATCTTATAACAAGAATCTGATTCCGGATAAAACCTCACGACAAGGCTACAGAGGTGAAAAATGCTTCTGCAAAAATTTTATATTACAGTTAAACACAATGAAGGAAATAAAAATCCATTGCAGACACACTATCAAGATTAACAGTAATTAGCGAAAGGCTCTATTAATATGAACTGAGAAAGGCTTAGAGGAGTATAAATCACTAACGTGACATTAAAAACAAAATTGAAGAGAAAAAACTGTTTATTAATGATAAAGGATTCGTGACTGATGAAAAACAGCGAATATACATACCAAACGATTATAGTTTGGAATTCATTAAGGAAATACATAATCAACTACTACATCCGGTAATAAAGAGGGCGTAAATGACACTGAAAGACTACTTTAACTGCAAAAAAAAATAAAGAAATCAATAATAAAAATAATCAGCAAATGCATACCTTGTCAAACAGCAAAAGGAAATACTAAAATATATGGTTTTTTCTTCTGGATTCTTTTAAGCGATAAACCATTCGAATTTATCTCTGGTGATATATTTGGTCCATTAAAATAAATTCGCATCAAATCAAATAATGAAAATACATATTTCTATTTAATTACATTCACAGATATATATAGTCGACTCACAGAAACACACTACCTCAAAGACATTACGACTATAATCCATTATACGGTGCGAGAAAAAAATTATACGGTGCGAAGGAAAATTATACGGTGCGAGGGAAAATTATACGGTGCGAGGAAAAATTATACGGTGCGAGGGATTCTTTTTTATTTTTTTTTAAAAAAATGCCTCTATAAAATATAAAAACTAACGTAGAAAATCTATTATACAGTGCGAAGGAAAATTATACGATTTGAGGAGAAAAATTATAAAATAATTAAAAACAAATTAAAATCAAAACATTTTATTTAAAATTTAATAACGGTATTTTTTAGATTATTTCATTAATTAACATATTCGTCTGTTTAATCATTTCTAGACAAATTAATTGCAATATTACATATATTGGGGCCCACATTTTTTTCATTACATCTGAATTTTGTAGTGATACTAGATAAAAGTTTGTATCAAGTAATAGTTCATTTTTTAAACTCTCAAAAATTTTCATAGTTAGTTCTTATATTTTATAGAGTCATTTTTTTAAAAAAATAAAATAAAAAAAATTTCTCGCACTGTATTATTTTTCTTCGCACCGTATGATAGATTATAACCGACATTACTTCCCAATCAATACAAAATGCTTTTAAAAAAAATAAAAATAGCGCACCTAAAAGATTGCTAACTGATCAGGGAAGACGATTATCGGCACAAATCTTAAAAGGTATCTAAACAAATATCAAATAAAGCAATACTTACTTCAGCTTACAATCCTACATGCAATAGAAGATCAGAACGATTAAATTCAAAGATAGCTGAAATATGTCGAATATCAAGAGGATTATCTATAAATGAACTTATTAAAAATATTTTTAAAGGACTTAATATACCATATAATACGAAAATGGGCGCCTAACCATTCGAAATATAATATGAAAATTCAATCTTTGATTCAAAAAGCAAAACTTACATATAAAATTAAGAATTTTGAGAAATGAGAAGTATTAATAGCAAAAAAAAACAAACGAAAAAAATCAACAAAAAAAAACAATTAAACATGAGTACAGTGTTAGTGATAGGATATTTAAAAGATTACATTACCCAAATAAAGACTGGATAAATGGAGCGGACCTTATGAAATCACAAATTTAATTAATATTGATACATTTGTTATAAATGTGTCAAATAAATTTAATACGATGAAAATTAAAAATATAAAACCATTAAGAAGAGGAGATGATGTTGTGAACCACAACATGAATTGTTGAAAATAAAAGCAAAATGATCTGGAACATTTAAGAATTATATAAAAGGCCTTAGATCTTTTTTACAGAACAATCGACTATATTCTAATTCCAAATAAATAATCCCTTCCCTCCTTTTTCTTCTAATAAAACTATAAAAGAAGTTTGTAATCCATACCCATGTCTCCATCAAAGAGCTATGATGCCTTCCGAATAAGGAAAATGAAATTAAATAAAAAAAATGAAAAGATTTCTTTGTTAAAACAGCTTATAATTTATGGTCGCGTCCTATGAAGCACGTCAATAAATTCTGAAAATCCTATTATATATCCGCCATACAAAGTCTAGCCACGAAATATTTTATTTAAACATTATTATGCAATTATAAAAAATATAAATTACATAAGTATTCAAAGCTAAAAATTTGTTTTACACAGTTTAGAAACACCCACGCCTTAAAAAAATCACTATCAAGTATACTTGAGACCATGTAGTATATTTAAAATAAATACTTCGTAAAAATTATCAGCTAAATTATATAATAATTATTTGAAAAGCCTAACTTCTCAATTTAAAAAATTTGCTAATTTGGTAATTTTAAAAGTATAATTTTATAATTAAATGTAAAATGCGTAGTTTTAAATTTTTATAAAAATATATTTTATAATAGAAAGAAGCTTCATATCTGCTGAAATGAGGGTCTATATATTTTTAAATATGTATCTAATATGTAATATACAGTATATGTCGAAAATTTTGACCACACGAATAGTCGAAATTTTTGACCATAATGTTCTGCATTAAATTTTATGCACATTAAATGTTTTTTTTGTGTTTAAATCATCAATACAATATTATACACAACGTAATAGGTCTCATAATTTCGTAAAATATACATTAATTAAAAAATCACAGACAAAAAATTTTTGTCCAGAGAAATTTCTAGCCACTTTTTTGAAAAATAAAATTTTACTTAGGGTTGACCTGACAAATTTATATTTTAAAAAAAATTTAGCCATTCCATGAAGAAAAAATTATCGTTAAGTGAGAGACGAAGAATAGCAATTGATGTCAATGCTAAAGGATATAAAATAGCAGATATAATCTGTAAATAGGGAATAACACGATCCGTAGCTAAAAATATTTTCAAAAATATAGTAGAGTTATCTTCTCTGAAATATTATAAATTTTTAAAACGTAGAAAAAAAACATTAGCAACATGTACTCAAAATATCTTGAAATCGATGCTTTTTTGTTAGAAAAAATTAATATTCTTAGATATTAAAAAATTGCAATATCTCAGAATAACTTTGAAATTAGCAGACAAATTTTATAAAATACAAGGTCAAAATAGAAATTCTACTTTTTAATTATTTATACTTTTATAAAACCTCAGAATTGTCTTTCATCAATCTGCATGGAGAGTCTGCAAGAGTCTATATGTCTTAAATTGAGCATTTTAAAAATGAAAATGTCTAAAAATTGTTGTTGTACGCTAAAAAGACGTTTTTAACATCGACAGTACTTCTCTATACGTAAAAACGGCGCAGAACAGGTCATATGTGGGGATAAGGAATCTGATAACAAGTATATCAAGCGGAATAAAAATAGAATAACGTTAATTTTAGGTTGTAATTCATTTGGTGAAAAGTTAACACCTCTTTTAATCAGTAAATTTAATAAGCCGCGACGTTTCAAGAATGCTAATATTAGTTCTGTTAACCTAATTTTTAAAGCCAACAAAAGTTCTTGGTTGACTTATGAGATTTTTAATGAATATTTATACTTTCTCAATGTGAAAATGGTTCAAACAATCTTAAAATACTTCTTATTGTTAACAATTTTGGCGAGCATAAAGTGAGAATAAATCAAAAATTGAGTTGATATTTTTCGCTTAAATCAATCTCTATTATACAGCCTTAAAAACAGGAAATCATACATTTTTTTAAAGCAAAATTAGGTCTCTTTCTACATTCTCCCTCCCCCCCCAATTTGAAAAAAAAACAATATAGCCCTTATTGTAATGTCAAAAAAATGATTAACTCAAAAATCTATTAGAAATATCAGCTTTGAAACTTGAAAAATAATGTGGAATATGTAAAGGGAGATTAAAATTATGTTTTAGAAAAATATGGGTGTATAGATGTTCGACGAGAACATGTATAAAAGAGTTTTCTGTTTAAAAATTTGCCTTTGTTTCATTCTAAGATAAAATTCTCGAAAATCGTAGATGTTTTTTCATTGTTTTATCAAAATTATAAACTTCGAGAGATTAAAATTAGAACAGGCTTGAGTTTAAAAACAATAATAAGAATAATAACTACTATCAGTGATTATATTTTTATTAAATACATAAGAAGTTTAGAAAAAATTGGAGATGAGAACTAAATAGTTGAAGTTGATGAGAGTGCCCTTGTTAAAAGGAAGTATAACAAAAGACGAAAAGTAAAGGAAATTTGGGTATATAATATGGTTGAAAGAAATAATTAAAAAAGAATTATATATATACCCATAAATAAAAGAAACATCTGTATTCTTAGCTTCCTAACTCTCTTACACTTTCGAAAAAATACAAAATTTTATTCAGATAAGTGGATAGGTTATAGGAAGCTAAAGTTACTTGGTTATAAACATAGTACTGTAAACGTTTCAAATAATTTCATCGATCCCAAAACAGGTATTCACACTAACACAATTTAAGCGAATTGGTCAGGCTTAAAGAGAGGAATACCTATAAACCACCGCAGATTAAAATTTTTAAAGATTTATTTATTAAGGTATATGATTAAAAGAAATAGTCAAGGTAATTATATGATTGTGTTAATAAAAATGATTTTAAATTTTTTTTTTATTTTTTAAATTAAATCATTTTTTGACATTACCATAAGAGCTATTTTGATTTTTTTTTCTAATGGGGGAAAAAAAATATATACCGGAACCGCAAAATTTAAATCTTTTTAGACAGATTTTCAAATTTTCTACGCTTTTTTCCGAGGATTTAAATTATTCAGCGATCAATAAGAAACTATATTTAATTAATGTTTTTAGCTGGATTGAAAGAGATTTAAATGATGTAACTAAACAATCAATTATAAACTGTTGGAAAAAAACGAAGCTTTTTTTATAATGTTCTTTTGAAAGTCAAATTGATTTCGTAATTATTGAAGATCCGGATGTTTTTAGTGGTATTTTTGTGTCGGTAGATGAAGTGATTAAACATAAGGAAAAAAAATGATTGTAATTATTATTCCAGCATTCTTAAATCTCTAAGAAATACAGTCAATCTACTTCTTGGATATTATTCCGAACATATTAATGTAGCCCTAGATCTCCATGAAAAAAAAATCATTTCAGAGTATCTTTTTAAGAATCATAAAAATACAATTGATTATTTTTTTAAACATAAACGTAAAAAGCATTAATTTACAAATTTTTTAATTTAGTCGAAATTTTATGCCAGTCGAAATTATTGTCCACTTTTATTAAAAAATGGCTAAAATTTTGAACCTTTACTGTAATTAAAAAATATGATTTGTTATCTAAAAATACATTCTTGATAAATTAAAGTAGAAAAAAAGGGTAATATTACACGGTTTTAATATCTTGAATAGGGTTTTTTTTAATTTTTAGAATATTTATGGGTTAATTGCTCTATAACACTTATTATTTGTATAAAATCGGGTTTATAAATAATTTTTATTTTACCAAAGTGTAATAAATATCGGTTTGTCTAGAATATTAAAAAATTTTAAACATTAAAAACTATATTAATACCTATATTATCATAAATAGTAAATAATTTTTATCTAAAGTAATTCTTTTTTTATAAAATAATTTACATTTTTAGTTTTTAATCATTTATTTTTTCATCATAATACCATTTTTTTATAACTTGCTTTCTTTTATAATAAAAATTTCCGGCCATTTTACCTATATTTTTTTTTACAGACGGTCGGCAAGAGTTAATTATAAGAGCGGCGGAAATACAATAAGATCGGCGGAAAAATTATAAGGTCGAAGAAAAAGGCAAATTTAATTTAACTAGGGGTAATTAAAGGTGTGGGAGAATTTTCATTTTTTTTTTCTCTTAAATATGAATTTTTTATTTATAACATACTTGAAAGTCAAATATTAACATAAATTTAATTATAAAGATAATGGAAAAAGAGGTGAGAAATAAATTATTTTTATATTTTTTTACATACTAATATAAATTTTACAGTTTAGAAAAACAATTAAAATTTAAATTTTTCTCTCCGCCCTTATAATTTCTCCCCGCCTTTAATATACCCTGCCGTTATAATTTCCCCTCCTAACTTTATAATTAACTCTAGCCAAAAATCATGTTGAATTGAGGAAAAGTTAACACAAATTTATCCGCCCCTTTAATTTTCCCTCTAGTTTTCAATAAACACTTGCCTTTTTTCTCGCCGCCTACATAATTTTCCCATAGCTCTTATAATTAACTCTTGCATGACTGTCAAATGATTGGTCTATAATAATGAAATAATGTGTCTATAATAATGAAATGATGGGTCTATAATAATATAATGATGGATCTATAATATTGAAATGATGTGTCTATAATAATAGAATATTATATATAAATTCGCATAACAATTTAACTGAAAATTTTAAAATATATTATATAAATTTGTAAAAATCTTTTGGGTGTAGGGCAAATGTTCTATACGAAATCCATTCCCTTGAAAATATAAACATTTGTTAGTTTATATATCAAATATTCATTTTATTATTTATTTTATTGTAAGATTAAAGTAATTATTGGCCTTCAAATGTATATTTACATGAATATAAAATATTTAGGGCATCACTGGTATCATTATGAAGTTTTAAATTTCTTAATCGTGTAATACTATCTAAGACTATCGTATTTACCAATAAAAATTCTATTTCTTTTCATTTATTTCGATAATTGATCTATTTAAGCATTCTTCAAATTCATCGTAGATATACAGTGCTGATTTTTATAAATTTTCATTTGACTTTATATTAATCAATCAGATTTGTTTTTCTTCACTCCAGTGAAAATCATTACTAAGTATATGAATATTCAAGATTTGTACGAATTCTCCACTACAGTCTCTCCCGATACATCTCTAACTTATGAAATGGGTGATGATGTAAAATTTAGGGGTTTTGGAAAAATTTGGGGGTGATATTAATCAACAACAATTTAAATATAATAAATTTATGTAATAAATAATTTAAATCAAAAATAATTTGATTAAATAAATTAATTTAAAAATAAATAAAATAAATAAATTAATTTAAAAA